>JAYEPQ010000002.1:13948839-14046339 GCA_036321105.1 Dracaena cambodiana | reverse complement strand
AAGATTGCTTCAGTGTGATTCATAGGTCATGAAATTGAGTTGGTGCTCATTTTCAACTAAACACATGCTTAAAGAAAATTTCGTTTTGATAAGATAGTTAATTATTAGAACTTAAAATTCCATCTTTGATGATATTGGAATCAGCAAAAACTAAAAAAGTTATGATGTTTCCGTAACAAAATGAAATTTTATGGGTTTTATCGTATTATATATGTTTGGATTAGTTAAAATTAGTTTGGAATACAAAAATTTGTGTTGAAATTCAAACTGACAAGTAATTTAGGATATAATTTTTTCAACGACTATATTCTCTTATAAAGAAAATCACATATATCCTTTAATGCAAATTCTACAAGTCACTGAAATTTTTTTTCATGCTAATGAAAAATAATACAAACTATCTATACCGCATATGAGACAAATATTTGATTTAGAAAGAACTATTATTTTCTGGAGCTAATTCAAAATATATAACTGAGAAGAGAATATGTGGAGATCTTATAATTCAAAATGTAATTGAGGAAGAAAATTTTTCAAGAATCTGTATAAATTAAAACTATAAATTTAATTTGTTTTGCTTTCCAATGGCTTGTTCACATAATCAACTGGGCTAGATTAATCAAACCATATTTATTTTAAAGAAATTCACTTTCCCAGTAATAATTCAATAAGCTCCAAAATTTTCGGGAAATTCTAAAGGCGCACCACATTTTACTGGTGAGCACCACATACTATATAGTAAAGTGATTTACAACATAGGGGAAAGAAGTGGTCATTAGTAAAATATGTTGCGCATTTAGAAGTTCCCAAAATTTTCTCCGAAAGACAGCACCTTTATGCCCTCAAATACCCCCGACGCTGTTGCTTAAACCCTAGCCTCTGCAGACTGAAGAAAGAGCAAGGGAAAACAATGGTGGATTGGGGAAAGATCGCATACGGGTTCTACAGAGCGGCGACCCGCTTCGCATCTCCCCTGATCCACGCCCACATCCGCTGGCGGATCCTCTGCGGCCTCGACCACCCGACCCGCTGGCCGGAGCGCCTCGGCCGCCCGTCATCGCCCCGCCCTATCGGGCGTCTTCTCTGGTTCCACGCCGTCTCTTTAGGTCACCTCTACAGAAAAAAAATATAGGGACCTTTTTCGTTTCTTTCTCAATTTTGATATAAAGATCAATGTTTTTCGGTTTTAATCTCAAATTCTCAGGCGAAGGATTGGCGGCGATCCCTGTAATCAAGCATTGCATCAAGCTCAAGCCCCATCTCACCGTTCTGATGACGACGACGACGACTTCAGCCTTGTAAGCTGGCAAATTTCCCTCCTTTCCCAAAAAAAAAAAAAATTGTTCTTTTGTTATTTATGGATCTTGTTGCAGTGCGGCGATCAAGGATCAGCTCCCAAGTGGTGTTATTTATCAGGTTTGTTTATACTCAAAGCGTGCAACTGTTGCTATTAAACTCTTAAAACTTTTGATTTGGGTTGTGCTTGTTTCAGTTTGCTCCAGTGGATACTCCGACAGCGGTAGAGGATTTTCTTGGGTATTGGGATCCGATTGCAATCTTTTTGATGGAGAGTGAGCTTTGGCCTAACCTCATTGTTTCGGCCTCTGAGAGAAGAGTAAGTTCAATTGTTGTTAGTGTATGGTATTATTTATCATTTGTCATAATTTATTTATATGTTTCAAGGTGCATTGCATGTGAATTAGCTTTTTTCTAACATAAATATGAGGCACTCGTACAATGAAGTGGGAGTTCTGGTACTACTTGAGCTAAAGCTCAATTGATATTCTGTTTGCTGCAAAAGAATGGAGGAATGTGTGCCTTGTAGCAAACCATCTTGCTTCATTTAAGCTCTTTCTCATAGTTTGCGGGCGTTTTGCGGATTCATTTTAGGTTGAGTGAATGTAAACTGGGAAATCAATAAGCTAGATTTGTCTCCTCAAACAATAGCCCTACCAGGCTTTATGGCAGTAAGGATTTTTTTTTTGGTTGGCTTCTAACTTTGAGCAGCTGCAGAAATCATGTCTGGACTTAGCTTTACTCTAATATTTTCTTTTCCTGTGACATCACTGGCAAAATTACTACTGTTAAGTTTCTTATACGCTGCGTTCATGATTAATGCAGTGAAGTAGCTGGCAATGATGCACCATCCTGTGTTCCTTTCAGATACCACTGGTGTTATTAAATGCTCGGATGTCTTTGAAATCATTCAGATATTGGTCAGGACTGGTTGTACGGCCATTGATTGCAATGATGTTGTTGAAGTTTTGTTTGATCCTCCCACTGGTACAAGCTAATTCTCTGGTTTAATGTTTAAAATCATATTTAAACCATCTCTGTTTATTTATTCATTTTTATAGAGCACAACTCAGGCTATCCGTTTTCAATTGTTGCAAGCCCCGCCCTCTGTCATCAATTTTGCTGGAGACTTGAAGCATGGTAGGCCTTGCAGACACCTTAAATGTTTTAGCAAACAGAAATTTGATACAGTCCCTCTTTGAATGATAATGGCGATTTACATAATTTGCATTTGGTAATGATTTGTTGTAGGTCAAATGCCTTTCTTGGTTTGAGCACTGTCTTTTGCTTAATTCTTGTGGATACCCTGTTAGGGTACCATACTATGATAAGTCTATGTTAACTCTCAGATTATGAGGAGGCCTGTGGGTTGTAAATTTAATATCTAATATATTTTTCAACTTACTTCATTTATTGTTTATTTGTAGCAATAGGAGATTCTGCTACCCCAGACGAAGGTATAAAGGTCAAGGATCTTAAGCTACAACTTGCAAATAGGCCAATTTGGATGGCAGCATCTATACACAAGGGTGAAGAAGAAGGTCAGTATTTACGATTTCTTTTATCATAGCTATGACTTCCACCATCCAATTATAGTGTTTTAAACAGCTGAATTGTATTATTTTTATTCTGTATTATATCTATAATCGACTTTTAAACCTCATTTAACTGGGGCAGAGTTTGTTGGTTATGGTTGTAATCGTGGACGAACAGTGCATATTCTTATATGCGTCGCTTACGATATTATTTCTAATTGAGATACGGCCTTTTCCCTGGAGAGTGTCATTATCCTTTTAGTTGGGTTCATGAAGATTGTTACTGCTTTACTGACTTTTCAGCATTTTCTCTATCCCCGCTTCAGAAGTCATTTTATAAATTATGTGTTTCCATGTTTATTGGTTTATAATAGTTTCTGCATTTTCATAGTTTTCCATGCTTGATCTCATCCTTCTAATTCAAACTTGTTGTGTATATTTTGCTTGACCTCATTATATACCAGAATAACGAGAAGCCATTTTCCCTCTAAACTTTCACAATATTAAGGTGTCTCCAATTTGATCTTGCAGTTATGCTTTGGGTTCACAACACACTGACAAAGACCTACTCTGATTTGGTTACCATTCTTGTCCCACGGCATCCTCGACATGGTCGACATATCATTCAAGTAGGTATCTAATTCTGTTGCTTTTGACCTTGTATGGCAAAATTCGCATCTCTGTATTGAACAACCTTCTTCGTTTTACTCTCTAAGCTATCATAATTTTACTTGATCTTCGTTTCTCTCTTAAACATCTTTTTATTGCTTGTTTTCTGTTTCCATTTTTCCCAATCTTCTTAAACTTACACTGACTGATTCACTTCTTCTTTGTGCATTGTTTTTACCTCTATCGTTTGCGTATCTGTAGCTTTTCTGACAGGGATTTGATTATTAGCAAGTCACATGAATGGCAATAAGCCAATAACTCAGCTGCGTGATTAAATATGCCTTCAATTAGACCTGCATGTATCATTTTGTACACTTTTTTGTTGTCTGTGCAGTCTCTAGAGAAGCAAGGGATGAATGTGGCTGTGAGGTCTAGAGCCGATATAATTTCCCCTAGCACAAGTCTCTATGTGGTGGACACTCTAGGTATGTATCTTCTTACATGAGCATTAGAACCCTGTGATATTCGGTGGTTCAACTTCTAGAGGCAGTTATTTACCCAAGCTTGTTAGTTAATTTATAGCATGAGTTGATCCTGTCTTAGTAAATAGACATCACCATTTTTCTTTTAGATGGTTCGGTTGACATTTTTCCTTCTCTCTTATGTTCATTTTTTTCTGTTAAAATAACTAAAGTCTTAAACGACCATATGTCCTGTTCTCTCATTTCCATTTCTCTTTTAAATAACGCAAGTATTAAACAGTTAGTAGCCTGTTTAGGGGAAGGTTTACTATGAGAATTATCATTAGGCTTGTTATAAGAATTAGGAAGCAATCGTAGTTTTTGAAAATTCTTATTTGTTCAAGTGCATGAGAAAGTTGTGGATGGAGAAACTTAGGCCTGAGTTGCTATGTTTCTCTGATGTATGTTTAATGAGCAGTTCATTGATCACGTTGCTTTCGTACATATTCATTAAATCTTTCCCTAGTCTACTGATCTTCAAGAAAGTCTTCTTGGTTCCATCATCATGCAGGTGAACTGAGAATGCTTTATAGAGTTACGCCGATTGCTTTTATCGGAGGTTCTTTGCTGCCTAATTTAGCTGGGCATAATATTTCTGAGGCTGCTGCAGCTGGTTGTGCTGTCTTAACAGGTACAATTTGCTCCTTAAACTCTGATCTTGTATTTTCTTTGAGACTGTTGTGCTGTTTGGTGCATGTGTGATGCTATATTTTTATCCTTTTATTTTATTTTTATTGTTTATTTGTGATAATTTTTCTATGTTTTTACGATTGTGATAATAGGTTTCCATGTTTGACCAATTTCCAGGTCCTCACGTCGGGCATTTCTCTGATATGATAGCCAAAATGAAGGAAGCAGATTCCTTATCAGTTCTGCAGGTGAGAATCGTATCTCTCTTCTTGGAGGTTTTGCATTTTAGGTCGAAATATTGTAAGAGTTCTGTTTTCTCTTAGTACTTGTTTCTCGTTTGTCCAAGCTCCCGTTAGCTAGACATCGCATATTAGACACAGAGGTCAGAAAAGATCAAATAGAGGAATTGTGCAAATTTTCAGGCCAAACTGACTTCAGTCATTGGCAATGCAATCTAAACTCATGCAAGCAAGAAGCATCTGCCAAATTCCCCTAGACCTGGAAACTTCTAGAAGAATCAGTTAGATATTGTCAAGGAAATTGCAGTAATCTCGAAGCTATACGAGACACCGACGAACGTAAACCCTTATCTGAAGGAAAACATACTTTGAAACACCATATACATGTGGGGTAAAGACCACACCCAACTAGCACAGCAGATTGCATGAAGAGAATATACTTTTAGCTTATTGTTACCCTAAATTACCAGGTTGCTGGGAGGACGGAGCTTGTGGAAACCGTTGACAAGCTACTCGGCAAGGCCGAAGCACTAGAAGCAAGTCAAAATGCCGCAAAAAAAGCCTTCTCGGCCGTTTCAAATGGTGTCGTACACAGAGTATGGAATCTTATTGATGTGCATGTTCTTAGCAAACAGGCTTAAAAAACCCCTTGTGTGTTTTTGCAGCATCAATGATAGGTCTGATTCGTAGTGAGATTTCTGTATAAGTTTGAGCATCCGAATTATATTTTCTCTGATTGATAGTCCTCTGGCCTCTAGGCACTGGGAATCAAAGTGTACGGTTCATTGATCACACGTTAAGTGTAGGAATTTTCGGGCTATTGGTGGTTGGCTTGCTGATTTCCAGTGCTCGAGTTGCTGCACAACTGCAAGAAATCTGCTGCAATTTCCATTATAACAAACTCGAAATGGATACAGTGCTAAGATCCTTGCCATAATCTATATTGCAAATGGTAATGCATGTAAATGTTTGAGAAGAATGATCAGGAACATTGATCCAAAGGGTGTCTAACCAGGGCTGAGCATAAAACTGAAAAAACCAAACCGAATTGCAAAACCGAACCGAATTGATTGGTTCGGTCTATTCGGTATCGGTTCGGTTTAAAAATCAAAATTAATTACGGATTTTGGGTAGGGTTTTGGTGGCTTTAGCTCCAATCGAAACCGACTAAACTAATCGAATTTTTGAAATTGTAGCTTATTTTTTTTCTTTGATTTATTTTTAATGTGTTTTTTTTTTAATTTTTAATGAAAAAACTTGTGATTGTTATTTTAATAGGTAGAAAAAGAAAAAAATAGAAAGAAAATTATTATTTTTCTATACATGTGTTTATCATCTAATTAGTTTTAAATCCTAAAATCGAAAATCGAACCGAACCGAAAATTCGGTTCGGTTTTCGATTTTCACTTTTATTCGGTCGGTTCGGTTTCGGTTTTATATGTTCGATTCGATTTTCGGTTGGATTTTTTTTCAAAAAACCGAATCGATCGATGCTTATCCTATGTCTAACTCTAACAATCCAGGCAAAAACTCTGTCAATGCGTGGATGCCTCCTGGTTATTATAAAAACAAGTACTAAGCTGTATTTTTGTAAACAATACCAAGCTGTGTCTTCATAGCATGTACAGACCAATCAGATAACATCTACAATATGATCAGATATCAGATTCAACAAAGATGATAATGCACATTGAATGCAGGCATAAATGATCAAAAAGGTCCCAACCATGGAAGCTATTTGGATTATCAACAATGCTATCAAGCATCTAGATTCTAATTTTTTTTTTTCCTTGAACAACAAAGTACCATAACCTTTCATAACCAGGCATAATTAAAGGGCATTGCAAGAGGTCATCACACATAGTATAATTAAACTTCACATACAATTTTTTTAAGGTTAATTACAGTTAGATCCCCTGTAGTGCAGCGAGTGTATAACTTAACACTCATGAAGTTTGAAACTTTAAAAAAAATTCCTAAACCGTTTGTTAGTGAGCAGTCAGTTATATTCACCGCCTTTTAGATCAATATTCACTCATTTTCTCTAATTTCTATTTTACCCTAACTCACTCTACTTCAAACAATACTCTTTCGCTTTCCTTTTCTCCTTCCTCACTCTTCTTTCCGTCCCCCTCTCTCTATCTCTCTCTCTCCCTCTTTCTCCCTCACTCTCTCTTTTCATCCCATCCCCCTCTCTCAGGGATGAAAAGCGAGGGAGTGAGGGAGAAAGAGGGAGAGAGAGAGGGGGACGGAAAGAAGAGAGAGAGGAGTGAGGGAGAAAGAGTGAGAGAGAGAGATAGAGAGAGGGAGTCAGGAAGAAGAGTGAGGAAGGAGAAAAAAAAGAAGAAAGAATGTTCTTTGAAGTAAAGGAGGTGAGAGTAAAATGATAGTTAGAAAAAAAGGAGTGAATATCAATCTAAAAAGGAGTGAATATAACTAACTATTTAGTAATAGATGTAACGATTTAGAGGTTTTTTTTTAGAGTTTCAAATTTTAGAAATATTAAGTTATACACCCCCATAGTATAGGTGGTCTGACTATAATTAATCCATTTTTTTTTTTTTATAAGAGATCAAAATAGAGAGCAGAAAAGATATTCTTTGGACGAATAAACATAATCCTTCAAACTCGAACTAAGATGAAATAAATTACATGAAATTTCATAAGAACTCAGCATCTCTAATGTAAGTTTACAGGTGACAATATAGGTATCCTTTAAACCAAAAATAACAAGCACCACAGCTGAAAAATGCCCAAACTTACAACAATAGCAGAAGCAGCAGCAGCAACTTTACCCCCAAATCACGGTCGAATCATGACCTTACAAAATAGAAAAGGAAAGAGGGCAAACGAAAAACATAATTATTGCAAGCTCAAGAAAATCACCAGTAAACAAAACAATACAATTTATTTCTGAATGTGGGGTATAATTGTCCCATGTAGAATGACCACTTATTTTGAGCGTCAAGCAAACAGTTTCCTGAAATTAGTTTGAAAATCAAGATTTGGCAATTGTTGTCAACTTGCCGATGTCTGCTTCATATATTGATTTCCACGTTGTCTATCAACCTCACATGCCCAAACCAAGCAGCAACACAGATCACAGCGGGCCTTGTGACCTTTTCCATAGGCCCCAGAGTTTCCTGTTCCACAATCTGCAGTTGAAGGCTAGGTATTATTTCCACCAAAAAAAAAAAAAAAAAAAAAAATTGAGTAATAATGATAAGGGTTAATAATACTCAGACCCCCTATAGTATGAGAGGTGTATAACTTATCACCCCTAAAGTTTAAAACTCTCACTTAGACCCCCTGGACAACGAAAAAAATATCTTGTCCTGAGCTTCCCTGTCGGTTTTTTTCGTGGTCCAGAGGGTCTAAGTGAGAGTTTTAAACTTTAGAGGTGATAAGTTATACACTCCTCATACTGCAAGGGGTCTGAGTGTAATTAACCCTAATTATAAATATAAATAAGCTCTTAGAACTGAACACAGTAAAGGAAATAGTAAAGGTTTCCAAAGAAGAAAGATCATCTCCCCAGAGAATTGATTCATAATTCTGTCTCAGTTTTGAAGTTTACTGATCCATAGAAAGCCCCAGCAGAACAAAAAAAAAAAAAAAAAATTCTTATTCTCTAAGTTAATCTCAATATGAGTATCTCACTCTCTCATATAAAATAGATATGACCAATTTGGACTCCCTCCCACTCTCACAGAAACACACGCATATATGATTATACCCAGCAAACACAACCAAAAATTGTTTAAATCTGCAACTTGAATTAGAAAGTAAAGTAAAATGGCGTTGGCCAGGAAAACAAAAAGTGTCTCACGTATTTTAACTTAATATAAGATCACCCATGAACACAGAAAATGCAACCAAAATTGAACAAGTTGCAATTCGAACTCTGCATTAAAGAAATTGGCAATGGTTCATCACATTGTCTAAATTTAATACATTTATTAAATACAGGTAAGTATATAAGAAACTGATGGCATCATTACCTTTTGCCTCCTCTTCTAAGGTCTCTCTCAGTAATTGACTAACTGCTAATTGCACATATCCCTCCAACCCTCCTATTTCGGTCTTGTTCATTTACCCTTGTTCAGGGAGACGGGGGAAGAGGAATCGAGTCAGGCAGAAAACCTGGAGCATTGAAAAAAGTCCCAGTTCTATGAAGCAGCACTTACCTTATTACGAGCATAGAGCAAATGGAAGCATCACGACATATCTATAGGTATCAATATCAATAGATGAAGTAGGTTGCTGCAAAATGTTGTGATCAACACACCTCGGCAACCAAGAAACATGTACTGTAAGCAATCAGATCTTCAATTTTGTATTGTTTTGAAGGTGGGAAGTAAAGTTGGTTCAAGAGAACATGATAATTCAGTATAAATGTGAATGTTCCATGTGGGCTGAAACTCGAGTATCAGGCAAGAATTTGTGCGATAGCGACAGCACGAGTTAACACCTACTGAGAACAAGTTTGAAACCAAGCAATTGATGAGTCATTTCAAATGGAGGTTGTAGGCACTTAAAAATAGAACAATCAGCTAAATAAAAGTGTCAGACGCTCACTCCCAGGAACGCCCGGCACACGCACGTCTCCCAGGCACCTCCCATGCGCGCACAATCCAAAAATGCAACTAGAGGCGTGGTCTGGTGCGCGCCGAGGAGCACGCCCCTGGGCACCGCGGAGTGCATACCAAGGAGCGCACGCCATCCAGATGAACGCATCACATGTCCGGGAGAGCGCGAGCATTCTCATCAAGAGCGTGCCTGGCAACCCAAAAACACAACTAGGGGTGGGCACCGAGCACGCCCATGGGCACTGTGGAGCGTGCACCAAGGAGCGCGTGCCTCCTAAACAAGCGCATCCCATGTCTAGGAATGCGCGCCTCCCAAGTGTGCGCAACCCCAAAGTGCACTTAACATCGCGCATTGAGAACCACATGCCTAGACGCCGACGGGTGCACGCTTCCAAACAAGCGCATCCCATATCCAAGAGCGCGTGCATCCCCAGCAAGAACGCGCCTCGAAGGTGCGCGCAACCCAGAAGTGCACCTAGAAGAGCGCGCTGAGTAGCACGCATCTAGTTGACGCGGAGTGAGAACCGAGAAGTGTGCGCCCAGACGAGCGCATACCATGTCTAGGAGTACGTGCACCAAGGACAACACGCTCATGGCAGCGCACATCCAGGTGAGCGCGCTCCCAAGGTTGCACACACGCCCATGCATGCGCCCTGGAGTGCGCGCACGTCGAGACACATGCGTGCTGAGGCAAGGGCATTGCGCGATCGCGCGTGCTGGGCGCACTGAGCGTGCATGCCCAGACACGTGCTTGGTGCACCACCACACTTCCCCTGGTGCGAGCGTGCTCCGAGCATTTCGTGAGCTCAGCTCCGCTCCGCATGCAGAGTCTCTTGAAACAATCCGAAAGATTTGTTGCAACCTTTCATGATACGATCTCAAATTACGGAGAAATCTGAGGGACGGTTACGTTCCCAAATGGTTATAAAAAGACCTCTCTCTCAACAGAGAACGTCAAACGGAGAGACTAAGATAAAAAGAGATCCAAAGATGGAAAAAAATCAGAAAAGGAACAAAGCGCTTCAGGAGTTTCTTCTTCTTCAGCTGAGCTTAGTGCCAGAGAAATCTAGCTCGCGTGACACTAACGAACTTCCACTGCTACCAAACATCCCACAAAATTAAAAGGGGAAACAGAGTCATTTCTTTTCCCTACCCCTATAATCCAATTCAAAAGATTGTAATTTTCTTTCTATTTGCTGTATTCAATTTTCAAATGGCAATAAAAGGGAATTCCCCAAATTCGGGCGTACAGATGTTCCTAGGATATGCTGAAATTTGCATTGAAGGTTATAGAAGTAGAGGGAAATTCATAGAGGAAAAAATGTTAGGCAAGAATTAATCCTAAGTCACATCCTTCTGAGAACAATACAGTCCAAAACCAAGTAAACTGATGAGCCATTTCCAATGGAGTTTTCCTTGGATGTGCTAAAATTTGCATTGAAGATTACAGAAGAGGAGGGAAAGTCTTCCAACAGAGGTTCCTGGGTGCTGAAATTTGCATTGAAGGTTACAGAAGAGGAGGGAAAGTCATTGAGGAAAAAGGTTGGGACAAGAATTAATCGTATTGAAACAGTATGACGGCCTTGTATGAATGACTGACCCACAGCAGTGATGGCTACATACAATAGCAGCTGCCCCACTCTCTTGACAGAATTGACTATCGTTCTTTTTTATGATAGAAGAATATTCTAATATAGTTTCTTTATCGTAGGTTTTCTATGTGCATGATTGATCTCCCAAATGGGACAAAATATAGATGTGTAAAACTCATGAATTGCAATGCTACAATATGGAAAAAGGAAACAAAAATTTAAGTGCAGAGCATGTTTTGTGCTTACTAGACAAAGTTATTTTTGCCCACGAAAAGAAGGAAACAGGGGAGTCTCCCATATTACCTCAACATAATCTACTCTACCACCAGCTTTTGCTATACTTTGGATAATTGAAGATTTCAGTTCTTGGCAGTTATTCTGCCGATTTTGTGCAGCATGCTTAGCTTCTGAGAGTGACTTGTTGATAGATAAAGCCTATGAGCAAAGAGAAAATCAGTCAGAATCTTATTTATAAAATCACAATTGCTAGGCAACATGATACAAGATTCCTGTTAAGTTTAAAATATGATAGGAGCAATAAAAAAACAGACAGGCAAGAAACATTTTCACAAAAAAATGAAAAGGACTGCTACCTTAAGCATTAATTGGTTCCGTGACATAACATCATGCAAAAAAACAATAATTGATTCAAGCTATAATTCAACAACAACATATATCTAGATCAAGAGCATTCACATAGGTAAAGGTGAGAATGGAGCGTATGAATAGACAAACCTTTTCCCTTTCCTCCGATGAGAGGTGCACATTGCGCGAGCTCATAGCAAGACCATCAGCCTCACGCACTAATTCTGCACCAATTATTTGGATATCAAAATCAAGATCACGGACCTGTAATGGCCATTAATCAATAAACAACTCCACTACAAGTAGAAACAAGATATAGATGAACTATGTAGTCTCAAAAGAAAACTTAAATATCCAATTGTTAGAACAACATCAACTACGGGAGTTCCCTAAAAGAAGATTAACTTTTAAGTGGTAGCATGGTTGTTAAGTGTGCAAATGGATATGATATAGGACTTACCATATCCATGTCCCAATCACGAATACAAATACGAATATGATTTGGTAATATTCATATAGTATCTACTTAAATCGAACACAAATACGAACTGAGTACTGGAGAAATGGATATAAAAATATCATACAAACATTAAATGAACACGAGGGAATAAATACAAATATACATAGAAGTACATCGTCGAGTATAATAAATCAAGGCAACATGTTTAATTTATGTTTCATTTTGAAAATAATTTAGATTAAATAATTTAAGTTTAATATAAATAAATAAATAAGGCTAAAGTACAAGAAACCCCCACAAAATATTAAAGTTTTCCCAAAAATCCCCATAAGCTTTTTTTATATTATATAAACCCCATGAAGTTTCAAATTTCATAGAAACTCCCACCTGACACAGTGGAGAGATTAATTGATCAATTTAAAAATGCAACAAATACCCACTCTCCGACAGTTTCAAATACACATGTTTTGAGTGAACACTAAATCAAAAAGTTGGTATTTAGAAAGGTCAAGTAGTGTGTATATAATGCATGTTTAAATCGATTCATTAATTTTTTGCTAATGCCATTTGGGGTTTTTTGAAACCCTATAGGGATTTACATAGCATAAAATAGTTCATGGGGGTTTTAGAAAAAATATGATATTTTATGGGGGTTTTTATCTACTTTAGCCAATAAATAATCAAGCTAAGATGCCAAAATTGAAGTACTCAGTTTAAATTCTTAATTTTTTTTATAACTCGCAGATAGTTGAGTCTCAAAAGAATAAATTTTATTTTATCCAATACTACTATAAGTTACAAATTCATATAAGACATATGGTTTTATTGTATTTGTGAGAGATATTGGGCTTATAGATAAATTAGCTTCAAAATTTGGGTATTGGAATAATTTTCCATAATTCAGATTTCTCCAAGATATATGAATCCATAAATCCCCTATCCAGCCTTGAAATGGCTTATAACTGTATTTAGATATATACTGATTTTCATATTTGTATCGGTTGGCCCCTACGCAAGGAAATTCTATTACCCTGCCACCAATTCTAAATTAGGAAAAAAAAAAAAAAAAAAAAGCCCACCTTTTATTGGATCTGGATATATCCTTCGATATCTATATCAGTTTTCCAGCCATGTTGTTAAGCATTTCACTGTCCTTTAAAAATTTATATTGCAATCCTCTATTGACCTTGCTTAAGGGAGAGCATTATTGAAGGAGTTCCCCAGTGGTGATTGTACTTCTGTTGGAGTTAGTGGGTTATCTTTGGTGGTCTTTGAGCACTGATTTCCTTTTTTTCTGTGATATTTCTTTCATCTCTGGTCTAGAACTACTATTGCCTCTGCATCCTACACAGATTATACTACAATATCCTACTAACTGTTTACCATGTAGTCCCTCAACAAGGACTTTCTAATGTGTTCTCGATACTTATCCAAGAGTCCAAGACCAGTACATTTGACAATGCTGTGTGAATTGCTAGAAACATGCAACATATATAGCTATGCCAATAAGAAAATTTTGAAAAATTACAATATTGAAATACTTAGTTTTACTTCACTTAAAATTTGAGTGGATTTTGTTAGAGTTTAAACAAGGTGATAACCAGCCTTAGTTTGTAAATGGCTATAAGATTCAAGTTCCGTTGATTGAAGAATCCAAAAAGTTCTTTTTTTTAAGAGAAAAAAACCAAAAACCATTTGGCGGATATATCAAATATATGGTAGAAAGTTTTCCCCTTGAACTTCCCCAAAAAGATCTTTCTACAAATTTAACTGCTTCTACTCTTACTACACAAACCACTAATTTTGGCTGCAATTTATCACATTCCAGCAAATCAAAATGCAATCTTTAAAAGTGAGAACTTCAAGTCTTACCATCCTGCAAACGACCCGCCACTGCTGATAATCCTTCTTCCCGAAAACCGCAAAATCCGGCTCCACGATGTTGAACAGCTTCGCCAACACCGTTGCGACCCCTCGGAAAAACATCGGCCGGCTCTTCCCGCACAGCCCCTTCTCCAGCCTCTCAACCCTAATCCAGCTCTCATGCCCCAACCCCCCTCCATCGCCCTCGCTCTCCACGCAAGAAACCATCTTTCCACCCCCTCCTCCCTCCTCGGGCCGAGAGGGGACTGTCCCCGGCCCGTAATCGTACAGATTCCGCGGGCAGAAGACGGCGTCGACGCCTATGTCGGCGAGCTTACTGATGTCGCTGGCGAGGTCGGAGGGGTAGGTGGAGAGGTCCTCGGAGGGGGCGAACTGGCCGGGGTTGACGTAGATGGAGACGACGGTAAGGTCAGCGAGGGCGTGGGCTTGGCGGACGAGGGAGAGGTGGCCCTCGTGGAGGAAGCCCATGGTGGGGACTAGGGCTAGGGTTTTGGATCGGAGCTTTTGGGAGCGGGACCATAATCGCATCTCGGATTTGTCGGTGATGATCTCCGGTGACTTGGATACGGCCGCCGCCGCCGCCATTGTGGATTCGATGGAGTCGATTTATTTATTTAATAAAAAAGACGGAGAGGGATTTTACACGGTGGATGTATTTAAATGAGGAAGGGGTCTGAGGAGGCTGGTGACGTTGGCGCGCGCCCCGTGCAATGTCAGATCCGTTGAATCCGTATTGTCAGGTCAGTGGCTCCCCCCGCGTCCCATTGGGATGTTCAGTCAATGAAATGAACTTCGATTTTAGTCGGAGTTATTACGAAGTCAGTTAGAATTATTGGAATGAACTTCCACCGATTTTAATCGGAGTTATTACGAAGTCAGTTGGAATTATTGGTGAAATTTGTTTTTGAACTTCGGTCGCTTCCCGTTAGATCAGAAATTAAAGTTTTTCAATTGGATTTGAGGTTGGAAAATTTTAATTGTCGGTGAAATTTTTTTTTCTGATCGTCGACTCGATTGAAGCCGGACAAAGCCACCGAAATCGGCGTCCTTAGTCACCCTTAGCGTCCCAAATTGATCGTCCATAGACGGTTGTCGAACTATGTTGGATATGTTTCTCTTTATCTCACCGTCCTAATTTATCAAGTTTTTTTTTTTTTAAATTCAAATTCAGTCACACACAAATAAATAAATGAATATATATATTTAAAATTTTATTATAATTCCTTTTAGACTGTGCTTGGAAAATTAGTTATGAAGTGTTTTGAAGTGATGTATTATGAGGTGTTCTAAAAAACTCTTACTTGTGAGTTTTTTGATAAGTTTTTTGGGATGTTCTTAAAACACTCCAAAATACTTGGATAGATATTTTGAAGTGTTTTTAAGAACACTCCAAATCAGCGTGTTTTGGAGTATTTATAATTTTTATCTAAAACTATTCTCGTTCCAACTATCTCCCGCGTCATTTTCTCTTTCCACTTTTTTTTAACATTGCCTTTTATCTGAATCTATTATGTGACCTTATTTTTTCCCACTTTTTTTTCACGTTGCTTTCTCTTCCAAAGAGAGAATCTATTTATTTGCGCAAAAAAAAAAAAATCAGTCTTTTATTTTCTTCAAAGAGAAAGTTTTAGAATTTTACAGTACAACTCGATTCTAACCCGATCTCTTCTTCTATTGGAGAAATTAAGATTTTCTTCTAAATTCAAGTGAGTATGATTTATTTCCTTTCTATTTTTAATTTTTCTATTAAATTCTTCAAATTATCATATTATTATTCTTTTTGTTTATTTAATTTTCAATCAAAATCTCAAAAAGTTATGATACAAATCTTTAATAAACTTAGTAATATTTCGAAAAATAGTTTTTCTATGTCCAGAGAAAAAAAAATTAATTCGATTGCGGAATGAACAAGCAAGAGATAATGTAATGAGATATATTACTAGTCCAAAAGGATGATATTTTATTTAAGGTAAAATTATATTAATATGTTTATGGAACTCATGAAAATCCATGAGAAACTAAACTAGCAAGCAGATATTTAAACACCCCAAAATGCATAATAAGAACACCCCAAAACACATATCACCAAAACACTCTAAAACACATATTTTAAAAACACCCAAAAATACTTTGTCTTTGGCATCTAAGCACAGCCTTACAAGTAGAATAATTTTTTTTTTTAACTCAAACTCATGCATATTTTTTTGCAGCATTATTCAAATTGAATTTTTACTATGAGACGAACTAAGAACGTCTCACAAATTAGAGATATGTAATATCACGAAGAAGAGGACTGCAAATCAGAGAGGAATGATATCACTTGAGTTAAAACTCATTGAACATGCAGAAGAGGACCTTAAAAAGAAAGAGAAGAAATAATATTCATACGGGTAGAGAGGATGGTCAAAAATGTTGATTGTGTTACGTAGATTAATGTTCTACAAGTAGAACATGCAAAAAAAAGGCCAAAAATAAAATAGAAGACAAATAATAATATATCAGACTTATGGAGAAAGGATTGCCATAAACATGACCATTGATTAACATTCTGCTAATGATACTCCATTAGCAGATTATGCAAAAGAGGACCTATAATAAAAAAAGGAAAACTATATCAGCTCAGTTGAGTTTGGATAGTTAAAAGAAAAAAAAAAAGAAAGAGTGAAGAGACTCTTTTTATTAATATTCTATAGCTTAATATTGTAAGTGCTAAGTATGCAAAAGAGCATAAAAAGAAAAGAAAAAGGAATAGTATTGCTTGTTATACGAGGAGAGGATTCGAGCAACAAGAATTTAATTAGCATTTTATTGATCAATAGTTTTGTAAGAAAGTATGTAAAAGAGGGTTGAAATAAAAATAAAAAAATTAGAGTGATTATGCATCCCATGGTTAAGAATTGTTGAAAACAAGACTATTGTATTTGACTTGTGTATTAGGGATGAACGAAGCGGTCGGCAGTCGGAGAAATCTCATCAAATCCGATGAGATGGGGCTCCGACCGCTGCCGCCATCCTATTCTGACCGATATCCGATCGGATGGAGGCGGTCGATTCTTTATGGAGTCAGACGGAGTTCGATAAAACTTTCTTCCTCTTTCCTCCTTCGACATCGAAAATACAGAGGGGAAAAAAAAGCTGTCATAGACTAAGGAGATTAGAATGGGGTAGGTTGTCGAAGTTCGTCATAGTTAAATTCGCAGTCTCTTTCCAATCTCATCCAAACTCATTTGTTCCCCCTTTCTTCTCAAACCCACACACTCATTTAAAAACAAAATATAATCAAAATATTCATGAATCACATAAAATTAATATGAATTAAGAATAAAAACAAACATAAATCACATAAAATGAGCACAGAGAAAGACAGAGAGAGTAGAGAGAAAGAGAGAGGTTAGGGCGTGCGACATAGAAGAAGGGATTAAAAACCAGTCCTTTCGAATTCTCCTGAATTAAAAACGTCAATCATAATCAGAATCCATCGGATTCCACGACATCCGACCATGGAAACAAACAGAAGCTACATCTCTGACCGAACTCTGACGATCTCCTCTGTCCAAACTCCGACCGATTACGATCGGAGTCATGCGAAACAGTTAGAGACGGTGACTGTTGTTCACCCCTAGTTTTGATAAACATTTTTGCCGAAACTTGTCCCCCCAGATATAACGAAACAAATACAATATGAGAACATGAGGAGACAAAGTCCAAAACAACCAAAATAAGACCAAACCCCATAAAACAAGTGATTTTTTACTCTTATTGCTAAAAAAAAAAGCCCTATACAGTGTAAAGCTTTCTTCTTTCCTAGCGTTTTATGTAGAAAATGAATCTATTTGCGAGCATCCTGATTAGCGCCACTATATCTTTGAATTTTGGTGATATGATAATTAAATCCAAAAATTTAATGTTTAACAAAATAATTTAAAAAATTAGTGAAATCATAAAAGAATAAGCAAAGTTGAATAATTTTCTTCTAATCACCATTCTATCTCCATATCTTTTTTCTCTTCAAAAAGTATATGAAAAAAAAAATGATCGGAATAGTAAATATGATATTTTAATGATAATTGAGACAGTTAAATAAAATAATTGAAGCATGAAAGATAACATATGTGATTAGAATTGTGGGATATTAATGATTTTAAGTATATTAAAATGTAATATTTTTAACATGATAATGATCATAATGGTTGTCTATTAGAGACAATACATAAAACTTGAACCATTATCTAAAGGGGAGGCTATAATATGTTGATTTATTTTTGATGGAGTTAATAAGAATGGCCTAAGTAACACAATAACCAATAGTCTTACCAACACTCTTGATTCTAGAATTTTCCTTTTTTTTTAAAATTTTATCTTTTCGTATCCCCCTTAATATAATTCCTGTATTATAATAAGTCGAAAGCTAATTCTAAAATTTGTACTGGATAGTTAGATGTTATAAGCGCTCCAACAGTTACCAACTCTTACCCAAGTAATCATTAATGGGGCTAAACATAATCTCTAGACTTTCTGAAAATATTTATAAACACAGGGCCATGTGTTTTCGGAGAGGCTGGTGTTATTATAACAATCTCTGCTGGCAATATTTTTGAATTCTTAGATTTACCTCTTAATTTTGTTGAGACTCCTTGTTTTGTTTGGTAACTTATTTTTAAAAATTATTCTTAATTTTATATATGATAACCCGAGTACTAGAAATTACGTTTGAGATTATAAAGTAGAAATAAATAGTTGAAGTGATAGAACTAATACGCAATAATTTTAAATTTTCTCTCTTTTTAGAAAAGGAATGAAAAATATTCTATGCTTTGGCAATTTTTTAAAAAAAAATTTAGACTCCAATTTTAATTTTCTAATCTACGTACTTACGGCTTTCATATTTTTCTAGTCAATTTGGAAGCGACCGAAATAAGTTGTTAGGTGCGGTCCACGGTCCAAATCCAGATGATCCAGGCCCGCACCGCACGGCACCGCACGACACGACACGTCACTCTGACCGCCCTCTCGCTCGCGTCCGTGGCTCCCCAACTTCCCGGTCCATAATAATAATAAAATAATATAATAACAAAAATTGAAAAATTAAAAATAAAAATCTCAACAGATTGGCGGCCTTGCCCCCTTTCTCCACTCTCTCTCCTCTCTCTCTCTCTGTCTGAAAGCAGCAGGAAATGGCCGCTGCCCTTCTCGTCGGCAACCTGGCGCTCCCCATCGACGGGAGCTCGCCGAGAAACGAGCGCGGTGCCAAGATCAAGCCGGAAATGGCGGCGGTGAGCCGCGCCAAGAGAGAGCAGCCTTCACATCTCCCATTGACAATCGACTGCGGAGGAAGAAGGAAGAGGTCTAATTCGTCTTCTTCATCCAAGATCGGAGCAGCTGCTTCTTCGTCCTCGTCGCCATCTGGTGGTGGTGATGGAGACGGGGGAAGAGATTGGGAGGAGGAGCTGAGGAGGAAGCTCAAGGATCTGGAGGAGATGAAGGAGTTGGAGAAGAGGGCTGCGGAGCTGCAGAGTCAAATCATGGCCGAGGAGGTCGAAGGGGAGGAGGGGGACGAGACGGAAGAGGAGAAGCGGGAGAGAGTTCGTCGAGAACTCGAGAAGGTATGATCTTTTTTCCTCCTTGGTCCTTCTGTACCTGTTTAGGTTTGATTGATTTTCATCAACTACTCAATCTTGGCAGTGTTTGGGACTGAAATTGACAGAAAAGTCGTGAAATTTTGTTCATGGGGATCGAAAATGCTTGTTATAAGTGATTGGAAAAGGAATAAGATCGTAGCTTTGGTGGGAATCGAACCTGTAACCTTTCTTAGCTGTTACCGGTAGGCTAACCAGCTTTCAAAAGGATTCATGTTCAGTAGCCAGCGCCAACAAATTGTTTAGCCAATCGCAAATCTCACTCTACCCATAGTACTTCTTGCTATTGTGATTCTACATGTTATTTCCCGTAATCAAACAGAAGGCAAGGGTTAAATTGACATACACTTAATGCTCCTAACTAGCACACGTGATGGTCTCTATTGCCTTCCGTTTGCAATTCTTTGATTGTAGTTAGGCTTATCTTAACTGTAGTTTGTAATTCTTTGATTGTAGTTAGGTTAATCTTAATGTGTGTTTCTATAGAAGATAGAGTTAGAGATAATCTTATTTATTTGCTTCTCATTTTGGAGTTAAGACAATAGGCCCTTTTTCTTTTGGAGGGAACTAACTGTAGCTAACTACAATTTACTTATCCTATGCAAATGAGCCTCGATTTGGAGTTATGGGTTTAGAAAATTACAATTAAGAAAACTCAACTCCAAAGCCAAACAAGCCCTAACTGTGTTTTACTTTTACCTAATAATGATACAAAAATTTATGAAACTCCAAGCCCTAAGTGTGTTTTACCTAACAATGATACAAAAATTTATGGAACTCCAAGCCAATAGTTTTTTGTACTTCATTGTTGCCTAGGTGCAAAACAAAATTGTTATCCATTTTGGTGAAAGATTTTAAATAATACATCTCATTCGGTTTCTTGTTTAACATGTCAAACTAGACGCTGAGACATCATCCTTGGATGCAATACATGGATGCTACACGTATAAAGACAGGTGAATAACTTTTAATTTTGTTTTTATTTATAAGAATAGGTGGCGAAGGAGCAGGCGGAAAGGAGGGAGACTGCAAAGCTGATGTTTGAGCTGGGACAAAAGGCATATGAGAAGGGCATGTATGCCCGAGCCATTGAGTTTCTAGAAGCAGCCCTCACCATCATTCCCAGGCCAACACTTTTTGGTGGCGAGGTGATTTCTTACCTGGCCCCATTTAATTGCAATAGGTGTTAGATGTATAATAAAATGCTCTAATGAGTTCAAACAATATGTTTAACTATTCAACTACCTGGTATTAGTGGATACTTGGTGTACTATGCTGCTAACTTTTAAGAGGCTGCTTGTTTGGTGAAAAATTGAGTAGAATAGGTCATGAAAGGGGTCATTAGTTACTGTTCATTGCTTTCCATCTCAATTTTCTTGTTTTCCTATGTTCGTTTGCAAGAAAAGTGCTAATTTTGAAAATTAACATAAATTCTACGTTGCAAGGTGTTTTGACTTCCCATGCTTTCCCCTTTTTTATGGAAACTGATAGCAAAAAGAGAGAGAAAATAGTTGAATGAATTTTTAATTATTAAATAAAGAGAGGGGGGTGGTTAGGGGATTTTCCATGCATCTTTTCCTCATCTGTTCCTTGCCAAACAGATAGAGAAAAGCTTCACTCTCTCTTCACCTCCACTAATTTCCTTGCAAACAAAGAGAAAATAATGAAAAATGGCAAATGGATAGTACTGTTTATGTATCCTTTTCAAAATTGTCAAATGGGGATATGTATAGTACATCGTTATCTCTATGTATCTTATCGCATATCATATTACTCATTATATCCTAAAATATATTGATCAATGTAAAATAGATAAGTAATAAGCAAATAACAATATATAATATAACAAACATATGGTCAAATTTAAAATATAAGCAAATAACAGAAGTAAATATTAAAACCGGTAATATGTTGAATATAAATCAATAGCTATATATAAATAGGTAACTAATATTCAAAGTATGATGACATGAGGTCACTAATGAAAACTGTACTTCATTAGTAAATGTATTGCAAAATTCACTTGAACTTGAAAATAATATTCATTTTCTTGATATTGTCTCTTTTGCTCTACTTAAACTCATCTTTTAGTATACTCTTATTTTTTTTTTCTTTTTTCTCATTTATTGTTTACAATTGTATTGTTTACAATTGCATTTAATTTAAAAGGTCCTACCAATAATTATAAAATAATCTAGTAGAGTCTAAATATCAGAAATAAACAACTAATAGATAAAATTTATACCATTACATCCTTTTCTTTTCTTTTCTTTTTAGTAGATCTATTATTCCTCCTTCAACTTAAAACACGCATTGAAATCCATTCAAAGTACATACAAAGTTCTCATTTCTCATCAATCCATTCATAAGCGAATTATATATCCAACGATCAAATTAGATTATATATTTTTCATTCTCTTCCCTTTTTTTTTTTACCTTAGTTTAGGTTTTTTCCCCCCGACAAAAACCAAAACATTAAGCATAAGTTCGATATTCCTCCAAAATTATATAACACAAGTAAATGTAATATCAATTAATCATCCGTTATAGATATATCACTACCATCATCCTTAAAAATTTTAATTTTTTCATATCCATCTTCTCAAATCTATATAAATTCTTCAATTTATTGAGATTTTAGCATATAATAAATATGTTCATTAGGTACTTGAATTGAGAATTAGTAATAAATAATTTGTATTGGCTATTAATAATATACCTCTTTTGGTGAGGTGTTTAAATATTTTTATTAATTAAAATAAGTATCTTGAAGTTTGATGTCCTATGTTGTTAAATGTATACTTTTTGGAATTTGTATTCTGTATTCAATTCAAAAGTTCATTTGAATGAGTTTGAAATTCATATATAAGTCAAGTCAGCGTATCGTAATATATCGCATATCATAAAATATATATCGCATATCGTATGATACGCTTACTGTATCGTAATACATAACCAAACAGTATCACACATAAGATATGTATCGAGTTTCTTGTGTATCATATCAATGTTTAAAATAGTAATAACGGTAACATAATGTTTTACCTTTGTTAGGCTATGTCGCATATAGAGTAATGCATAACGTAGGTTATGTAATTTTCTATTTATTTAATAAAAATAAATATAAAACAATATAAATTAATTTTTATAAAATTTAAAATTTCTAAAAAAAATATATAACCATTTTGTAGTACATAATCTATTCCAATTTTATATTAAGTTTTATAATAATTTTTACATTTTTCATAAATTGTATTAAATCTGCAGCCGTAATTTCAGTCATCATCTAAACAAGAAAATAAGATTCTAATTTTTTTTATTTCAATTCAGTTATTATCATTCTTGTAATTTATATTCTGTAATGTTCAATTTATTTTATTTATAATTATTGATTTTAGTTCTATCAATAAAATCAACAAGATATTTCAGCAACCGAATAAGTATTATAACAAGCGAATAAGGAAACAATCGCAAATTAGTAAGTTAGCAATTCCACAAACATTCAAACAAGCCATAATCAAGTATGAAAATTTAAGCAATTCACAAATAATTAAAATAATAATCAACAACAATATAGAATTACTAAGAAAATACTTGTAAATAACGTAACATAATGTAATTTAATGTAACGTTACGTAATATAACGTAAAATAATATAATTTAATGTAACGTTACGTAATATAATGTAAAATAATATAAAAAACGTATTGTTACAGTGCACTTAGTTATTTTCAGTTGTTACGTAGCGTTGAAGTTCTGTTAGGTTTCATAACGCAACATAACGGGTTTCATAACACGTTATTTTCAACATGATATCATATCGTATTGTAAGACACGCATCATATATTGTAGGATGTTGATAGCTATAATCTTTTTCCATCAACCAGTAGCCCCTGAAGTTCTATTGCATTAGATATATATGCATGTGATAACTTGTAGATCTCACAGCCCTTTGTTGATATACAGGAGTTTCTTCTCTCAACGCTTACCTTTTTTTGTTGTTTTTTACTTATTTCAGATACAAATATGGCTTGCTATGGCATATGAGGCTAACAAGCGCCACGTGGATTGCATTGCTCTATATAAGCAGTTAGAGAAGAAACACCCTAGTGTCAGCATTAGGCGCCAGGCTGCTGAACTTCGTTACATCTTGCAAGCACCCAAGCTTAAGATCTCCAAGGAAGAAATGGTTACAATACCATTGATTGGATCTAGTTACGACAGGTAATATCTTGTTTGTAATATCCATCATACAATTCTGCTTTTTCCCCCATCTTCACCCACAAGTGATTTTAGTGTTGTTTAATTTATATTGTTCCATTCTTAGTCTGGATCTGAAGTATGGATCCAATTTTGCGAGCCCGCTACAAGAATTTTTTTTCTCTCTTTGAGGCCTTCTTTCTATAAATCGTGAGTTTACTAGCTTATGTATGCCATGTAACCACTATGCCTATGGGCTTAAGCTAATAGGCTGTCAAAAAACAGATATATCAAGCAAAATTATAACGTTCTTCTCATGGGCCTTCCAACCACGTGGAAAGGCCTCAACAGAAAGATTCTTGCTTGGAAGGCAGAACAAATGGGTGTTGGCAATCACAGCTTATATTGCCAACTCGAGGTTGAACTCAGGACCTGCTGAAATCTCTTGATACCATGTCAGATGTCTTAAGCTGATAGTTTGTGGGCCAATAATATATCAAGCAAGCTTGGTGTTAAAATACTAGAAGCAGGAACTATCCTCTTATATTGACCCATTGATCGACTCTTCCCTCGTCATCAAAATGTGTCCAGTTGAATGCATTTCCTTGTTTTCTTGGCTGATTTATCTTAGGCACCTAGACACTCAGTACAAAATCTGCTACAATTTGGTTGCATTTACATCTTCAATCACACAAGCTTTGGTGTGTGTGACTCAATTTAGCTTGTCTCTGCATTATATATAATTATATATTCCAAGGGTTAAGATTCTCGTGATCATATATGCTATTGCATAGTGTATTTGTATATTATACTCACCTTTTGCAAGTTACTGACATCTCGCAGAGTCAGACTTATCTTTTGCAACTTATTGATATCTCACATCAGCCAGACTATTAGCATGGCACTTTATTTGCATTGGCTTTATAGATTTTTATCATTTATGAGCAGTTATATGACTTGTCTTGATCATTTACCTGTAACAACATTGGGCTTGTCATAACATTCCAATACTTCCATCACTGAGTCCAATTTGTAATTCTTTTTATAGTTTCCAATCTGTAGAAATTGGATGCCATGCTTGGTGCTAGATGGCCTGCAACTATTTGTAGTTTTAGCCAAACTCATATATATGATTTTAGCATCACACCATTATTTTGTTTCCCTTCTGTTTGGGGGGTCTTTGTGCGTTTTTTTTTTTTTTTTTTTTTTTTTTGTTGGGGGGGGGGGGGGGGGGGGGGGGGGGGGCAGGGTGTGGGCGGGCAGTCATCATGTCCAAAGACTCTTAAGCCATAAGTTCCCTATCAATCATCATCATGTTTGAAAATGTCCTATCAGAGCATACAATTCTAATCTAAAAAGTACGGACATACAATTCTAATCTAAAAAGTACGGACATGCTGCTAGGGATACCGTGTTCGTGTCCAATACAAACACACTAAAAACCATGTTGGAAAAGTTAGCCAGCATGCAGCATGTCCAATTTATTAAGAAAAAAATACCGTATCATTACTGTGTTTGAGCTTCTTGTATATTGTGTTTTATAAAATAAGTAGTTAAATGGTCTCAAAAATTGAAAATAACTTTATTAAATTGGTAATATTTATCTATACTTAGTTAGATTTATGAAGTTATACCTAATATTTTCTTGTGGATGAGTCTTGTTTGGTTTGTGTTTGAGAAATGATTCTTTGAATTCACATTTTACACTTGTTTATGACTCATTATCATCATCACCTTTTTTTATTTTTATTTATTTTTATTTTTTTTATCTCCTTAGATATAGGGGGTGAGAGAGAAAGGTGTTTGGTTGATGGCGAGACTTGTACTTTGTAAAGGAATGAAGAGACATTAGCCATATATTGCTAGTGTTTTTATTTTGGATATTTTAGTAAAATTATTATGTTAATAACAAAATAATATATACTTATATTTATATTTATTTCCTGTGTCAATCCGTGTCCTTTTCAATGTCGTGTCCTGTGCCCATATCAGTATCCATATCCGAATCTGTATCTGTGTCCATGCTTACTAGATCCTAGTGGAAATTTTAGTATTATTTGGAAGTAGCAAGCCTACTATTTTAAGTACTATTTATAGAACTGTGAACCCTTGGTCATACTATGTTCCTTGATATATACGTGTGTGTCGCGGGGGTGGGGGGGGGGGTTTCACCAAAGACGGTCTATGTTTAAAACATAGGCAAGTGTCAACTTATCCATGTGTATCGCTGAATGTAATTCCTCGTACTAAATCTATCATCTTTTCCCTTCTTAGAGTTTCACAGAGGGCATTGGCTTTGTTATGACCAAAAATGTGTCATGTTTTTTTTTTTTCTTTTGTTTTTTTTTTAAACATGGCAGGGCTGGTTGGACCAAGAGACTCGCCCTCTCCTGTTGTTTTGGATTTGATGCGTCTAAGCATTTGTGCACTAATGTGATTTTTTTTCCCTTTATTTTGATGCTTTGACCATGATTACATGTGTGTTTTCCTTTTATTGTGCATATGGTTATGGGTGTGAGTAACGGCAGCTATATCATCTTAAGCATCATCCCCAATCCAATGGACTATGTCATACAGGGAACCAGGGAAGAACTAGTCTTATAGAATGAACATGGTTCATGTTCCACCTTTAGTAGGGACCTCCATGAATCCAGGAACCTAATGGATAGGGTTCTGATGGATGCATAAAAAGGTTAGTCCGTGGCAAGGTCCATTAGGAGGAATGTGGCCAACAGGGTATATAGTTGGTTCTACTACATATGCCAGCACTGCTTTCTCCTCATATCTACTTCATATGCCTTCTCTATTGCTTCAAAATTCAGAGCCCAATATAATTATTCCTTATGATTAGATCAAAAAAAAAAACAAAAAAAAAAAAAACAAATTATTCCTTGTGATTTTGTGGCCTCCACCACAGCTTGGCTGGTTCTGAATTCCACAATATAGCATATCAACATCATAATTCAACATTATTTCTACAATCCCAGGTATCTAAGGTGACTCTAAAATGGAAGTACCTCTACCGACCTTTACAACTGACTAGAGCATGAGATTCAACCCCTTGAATTGGTAAAATGTTGCTAGTGAAGGAAGTTGGATTTGCATTAAAATCTATTAATGGAATACTTTTATCAAGACAGCTACCCTACTGCTTTTGCAGTTCAATCACGTACATCAAATATTTATTATTCCTCATTTTGCTAAAATATTTGTGAAACTTCTCGTGTTCCTTTAATGTGTGTAAGCACTGCATTTACCTTTACCACCATATTACTTCTTTATGATTAATCATACTCATTCTGGTGGAAACTTTAAAACTCAATTTATTTCTTGTCATCCTTTTTTAAACTTAGGGTGGCAGGTGACCATAAGTTGGTTCAACTCCAATCAGGCAAGGTTAAACACATATAGGAGGTTGTATACTCATCCTTCTGGTAAAAACTTTGAAACATAATTTATTTTTTTATGGTGGCAGACCCAGAATTTTAGGAGAAAGGCTTTGTTTTTGTTGTTGTATAGCGGCCACAAGTTGGGTATTTTAAGGTTAAGCTCATATGGGAGGTATGTATGCTTGACACGTGCTTGACTGTGCTTCCTTTACTCATATGCATGTCTAACCTCTTGAACAATGTGTAAGTTTATAACCCATGTCCACCAGCTTTACTCGTTTCCTCATTTTCTTCTTTCATGTTGTCTTATGGTCATTGGTACACTAACCATATTTAACCTTAAATGTTTTACTTAGATCTTTGGTTGCTCCGTCCTTCACTTTCTTATAAATTTCCTTATGAACCTGCTTCTAGATTATTTTTGATGGCCCTTTTTCTCATTTATATATAATGCTCTAGATGTTCCATACCAAGGATGATTATCTGAGTCACCACCGTGAATGTTAAGTATCATGCCTTGATCAATGTAAGTTTAGGTCTCCACCATGTTAGAGTGTCATTCAAGTTTATGACATAGTACTCATATATAGCTCAGTTGCTGGTTCTGGTCTGAGATTTCAGAATGATCCTGCAGTTCTCCCCTGCTTTATCATTGACCTAGTATATCTCTAGTTTTTGGAATGATGCACCCTATCCTAGTCCTTTTTTTGGTGAACCCTCTCCTTATCCTTTCTTTATACCTGTCACCTTGACCCCAGCCCCTTGAACCGATCTTTTTAATATGAGAATATTCTTAATCACTCATGTATATTGACGCAGTGCGGTAGACTAGCTTTCTAATTCAACCACCTTGTTTTGATTCTATAAATAATATCCTCAACCACAGCAATCACTGAACAATAATTGGATCCTAATTGACAAACAACAACAACTAAGCCTTTTATCCCAAACACTTGGAGTAGGCTACATGAACCAAAAGATAATTACGCCGGATCGCTCACATTGATAATCCATGTTTTGGCTCATGTCATAATATGTGACAATATTTTATACTGGCTGTCACAGACATACCACAATCTTCCTCTTTTATTCTGGCTTGAGACAGACAGTGAAAGAATAAAACTTTAAGCATAACACTGGTGGAGTTATCATAATTGACAAACTTGAACATTATTAGCAGACAATGCCCCATTCAACTCCATTCTGTATACGTCTGGTAAGGCCATTCATAGCTGCAATTCAAATAAATAAAGGCCAACTGTTGTCTCCTTCTGTAACCTGTGGTGTCAGGAAATGGATTAGTCTCTCCTGCCTAGTGCCACATCATCATGTACATTCTTAACCTCATGAAATGTAACTACTAGATACATTTACTCCTTGACATGAAATTAGGGATGGTAATGGACGTGTCCATAGGTCGATTTTTCGCCCATCCAAATACAATTTTTTGAATTTAAAATGAAAATTTTATTTTTTGAATTCAACATGACCCATGGGTGCGTCTATTATCATCCCTACATGAAACCCTTCTTTTTTAAAAAAAAAAAGGAACAAAGTAAAATTTGAGGAAGTGTGGAGGAGAAAGATTATATGTGCACACTAGTATTATCTGTTACAAACCATTGTACTAATCATGTTCCTAACAACGTAGTTTTATGGTGTTAGGCTCCTTAAGACTTCCCTTTTTTTTTTTAATCATGATTTTCATTCAACTATGAGCTATAGCAACGCACATCTTAGTCCAATATGTTGTAGCCTTACCCATCTATCAGATAATATTACACTACAAGATGTAGCTTCAGCATTACGCGTGCATTTGCCTTGATATAATATAACGATCTGAAACTTCTTTGCCTTGCGTGGATGGCTCAATGACAGCTATGCCGGAACATGGAGTGACAAATACAAGGACCGAAATCGTAGAAAGATGGTGACAACAAGTCAGCTTCCATCTTCGAGAAATCTCTTTGGTGATTTCATGGTGTGGCGTCCACCAAGTGGGCTGGGAGAGAACCGCTACCTCTGGCTTTTTCTTGCTCTCTGGCTCGGATTAGCTGGGACAGCTCTTCTCGTGCTAAGATAGATAGAGGTTTACAAAGATGGAACATCTTCAAGGTGCTGCTGGCGAGCGAAGGGGAGGCATACAAGAATGTTGTGAATACCTTCAAGATGTTGAGTAGCGATGTTGCTTGCATCGCTTGCATCTAAGAAATAGTGCAACTGTGTATATATGCAGCTGGACCATATACATGCTTTTGTAAAGTATAATGCTGTGTAATAGCATTCATTACTTAAGATTGCTTGCATACATGCTTTTTATCTCCACCGTTTAAGGAACACATACATTCTTGATGATTCTTGTATTGCTAAAAATATGAAGTGGACATTCTGATACCTTTTGTTTTGGATGGTCTCATATGTTGATGTTGCAAGTTACCGTTGTAAAAGGTACATTGCCCCAAGTATACAAATAGGAAAGTTTGCAACTCTTAAACACCCAAGATTGCAACTCCAATACCCCATTAAATAGGTAAAGATTCAAAGTTACAACTTCAGCATAGGTTGCAAGGATATTTTTATCAACATCGCTAAAAGTGAATAAGCAAATGAACTTTCTCATCTTTCGAAGTTTGATTGGTTCCTATGGTTCCTAGATTTGGAAAAACAATTTATAACAATGAATAGTGCTTAGCAAATCTTACCTTTTTTTTTTTTTTTTTTCAGGTTTTTGCACTTTGTATTTGTTTCACGCAAAAGAAACGAGGTTTTGTTGATAGGATAAATTTATTCTTGTTTTTCATGCTTTGTTACATGAAAATACTTCATGAATTGTCAAATATTATAAAAATTCTAACTCTCATCCATCAATTAATAAAAAAAAAAAATCAGAAAGGCGCTAAATCTCCTTTTTCAAGCCCGATTTTCCACAAAATATGGGGATTCCATCCCATGACCAAGTCAGCAAGATTTTAGAGGCCACATCATTTTTATGACTGTAAATAGTACTAACATCCCCAAGACCATTATGATGCACTTTTTATATTTTCTCTAACAAAACCACCATCCATTCCATTAAAATATTACTATATGCTTTAAAATTATTCTCTCTCTCATCCGATAACTATTTTATTAAAATATTACAAATTTCATACTTTATTATCATTCTATATACTATCATAGTAAAATAGAAAAATTCCAATTTTCTAAGTAATCACTTTCTAAATACACCACTATGAAAGTTAAAAATAAGATTTTTTTTTCTAAGTACAAATACTATATTCCCACCCGTACCTCTTTTTAAAACCCTAATCCTCTTTCGAAAATCTTAACCCTCTCAAAATCTTCTAAAAAAAATAGTTCTTTTTAACTACTACTTCTAATTTTAATTTTAATTATTAAAAATTTAGGATATGAACTCATTTTATTTTTGAGAAATTGAGGATTGTTAAGTTTTTATTTGAAAAAAAAATTAAGAAAGAAACATAATAGATGAAAAGGAAGAAACAAACTTATAATAAAATTCAACAAGCATAAATTTATCAATGATCTATGATTGAAAAATTGTAATAGGAGAATAAAATAATATAATCTATAAATTTCTTAAAAACAGAAACAAAATGGGTACAATTTAGGATTTCCTATTGAAATATTATATCTCACAATCTTACTCATATTTCTTTATGTTTTCAGAAATCACAATCTTACTCATATTTCTTTATGTTTTCAGAAATATGATTTCTGTAGAAGAGAGAAGTCATAAACGGTGATTAAGAAGTTTACCAAATTTGATGATTCATAAACGATCGCACCGAAAAACACCAAAATTTGATGAGCGGGATACGCCACTGGACATGGATTTTACGGATTTAAATCACCGAACCTCAAAAATCGGTGAACAGGAAAAAGTTTTAAGTATAAAATATTGTAAAGCTGCAATAGCACATTATGTCACCAGCATCAAGGAAAGCACTCAAAACTACAATGGCCAAAGCGTGAGAAAGAAGAGCACAAAATAGGAACACCACAAAGATACTCGTAAAAAGAAATTAACATGAGCAAGCTGTAGTGACAGACGAGAAGTAAAATCAAATTAGCCTGTTGTCAATCTCAAAATCTTACACCAGACACCACGCAAAAAATAACTCATCAAGGTGCATTGTAATCAGCTTTACAAGAAGTATACAGGTGAAGGGTCAGTCTGCTCTTCAAAGTTGGCCAGCAGCCTTACCCTTGAGACGAGCTGTCCACTGGTGCTGGCGCACTGGAAAACACTCGCTTGGCTTTAGCCAAGCTATACAATTGAGCTTTCACCCTGTCCCAAGTCAATTAACTCATGCTTATGTCGACCAACGATTTCTTGTAAAGAAGGGGTGTCGAAGAGCTTCATGAGCAGTCAAACGTTCAGAGGGTTCATACTTCATAAGACCCCTCAAGAGGTCAATCAGGTCACCAGCAGAGTGATCAACATGTTGCATCACAAGGTTCTGAAATAAAAAAAAATAAAAAAAAAAATGGAAGATACGTTAAAGAAATGGAAAATACTTGTACTGAGGAAGCACATGAAAGGTGGTGTCACTTGCAAGCAGAGGGAAGAAGGCACAAGGGTAAAGAGCAAACAACAGAGATTCCACAATTGATGTTCCTATAGTCTTTCATCCCAATTGTAGAAATTTGATTTCCACATTTGAAGGCAAGAAACTTACAAGAAAATGAGCATTGGATATCCAAAATGATATACTTGACGGAGCAAACAGAGAATGCAAACCAAACTAAGATGCAAAAGATTCAAAATAAATATCACTAACAACTCTATACCTGAAGCCGAGGCAATTTTGAAACGGCTTTAATGCTTTCCCTAGAAGATGCACCTTCAGGCCAATTCAATCGACCTCTTCTAACATACTTATCAGCTCGCCTACTGAAAATAATGAAAATAAAAATCAGGACAAAATTAATAGGGAGACGAAGATGAAGAAGAATAGGCACTGATCTCCTTGATAGAAGTTTCTGCATACTATTCTAGATATCAACCTACTCAATACTTTCTTAGCAGCTTAATGATAATGAATACACTCACTCTGCTCTCTTCAGCAACTGCTGAGGTAAAGGACCCAATACCCTCTCCATCATGGCCAAGTGCTCTAAATTTTCATGGGTTTGAAACAAGGCCTCTCCCTATAATACAATAAGGGAAATATCAAATTATTTGATTAGCTACTCTTATAATCAGAACGAATAATCAGAGAAGAAATTCAAATGTTCGAGTAAACTTACAGAACAAAGCTCCACAAGAATGCAACCTATGCTCCATATATCACAAGGATAACTCCATCCAAGCCCTGATAATAACAAAAAGAGTCAAATGTTACTCATGATATTTATCCATCAAAGAGCTCGGAGCTGTAAGAACTAAAAAAAATTAAGAGTAGCAACTACGAAATAACCACAAGGCATCTACCACCCACCCAAAATAACCTCAGGAGCCCGGTAATGCCTTGTTGATACCACATAACTATGGTCTTGGCTACCATACGTTGTGCTGCCAAAATCAATTACCTTGATAGCACTAGACTTGGGTAATCTTATAGAGGAGCCAACCTTAATTAATCAATGACAGTTCAAATAAAAATCAGCACACTTGCACCCTAACATGAACTAATTAATTTTTACTAGAGAACATAACAGAAAATACAACAAATAGCACGTTACATTGTAACACCAAAGTTAAAATCCATCATGCACATTCAGATACAAGTTATACAATCACACTACACCAGGGTACCTTGTAATTGGATACTTTTGTGTACTCCGGAGTAACAAAAAGAATGTTCTCAGGCTTCAAGTCAGTATGGATAAGATGCAAATCATGCATAACTGCAAGAATGGGCAGAAAGAACAAAAAAAACAAAAATAGTAAAAAAGGGGTTCCATAATAAATGCAATGAGATGCATCAGACCATCAATAAAATTACATCTAGTTGCATATGGTGATGCATTGCAGATAACCTAGTACATGAAATACCTAGAAGAGCTCTGGTACCACAGAACTGAAAAACTGCGTATACTAGCATGTAGTGCTTGCATATGCTAGCAGGAAAGCAAATGAAGCCTACTGCAAATAAAAATTTGTAAAGTAGCAAGCTGAGCTTGCATCCCAGTGATAATGGTAGAACATTGAACATACAACTAGACAACCCCCAATCAAGTGGGGAAACACGACAAAAGGCCATCAAACTGAAGATAAAGAATAATAAAATCAGAAAGTACTGTCTACACACATGCAATAGATTCCAAGAGTTGTCTGCCAAGCTCACGAACAAGATCAATGGGAAATGGACGATAGCCATTTTTCCGTAGAAAATCATATAAGCTTGGTCCAAGCTTCTCAAAAACCTGTTGAGATCATTTAAATCCATCGGCAAATTTAAAACCTAAGGTTTATTCGGGTAAAAAGGGAAATTCACCGTGATTTAATCATGTACTTACGATACAGATATGATTATGATAGTCAAACCAGTTCCGTATTTGTACACAACTGCAAAATGAGCAGCTTACAAAGATATAGCTCATCCCAACAACGACAAGTGATTAAGGGGAAAAGGAACAGCAGTGAACTAAATTTAGAGCAAATGACTCACCGGCTAACAGAGTCTTCTCGTTTCTTCAGCTGCTGAAGCACATCAATCTCAATCATAGCAGCCGCACGATATTTATCAACAGCACGGATAATCTTGATAGCTACCATCTCCTTGTTTTCTCTATCCCAACATTCCAATACCTGACCAAAGGTTCCTGTGAAATATGGAAAGAAAAACATATGGGACAAAAAGTTTATGCAAGAGAACGAAATTGGAAAGAAAAAAGAACCTAAAATCATAACAGGTTGAAACCAACCTTCCCCCATTTTGCGGTAGATTTTATCTGCAAGGAAGACAACATAAGCAAGTAAGTAAGCATAAGATAAAAAGAATATTCGAGATTCAAAGAGCTGATCGCAAGGGTGACTGTAGAAAACTATATTTTACAAAAGAAGGTATCAGCCTCTAGCACTCGTTTGAATTTGTATTTTCAAAAGTTAAGTATGACCATAATTTTCAAAAAGTATAAACTGTTAAATATAGGTTGTCCAAAACCTCACAACCTTATATGAAAAATATAGAATAATAGTTTTTTTTCCCCAAAAAAGGAAGAAGCCTACAAAGACTGGTCAATTTCACATTGGGAAAAGATAAATGAAAGCAAATATCTTTTGTTTTACTTTTAACAAATATAATTTATATACCTAATGACAGAGATACCAAATTTTAAAAAAAAAATGAATGGAAGTCATATAAAAGCTCAAGTATGTACATGCATACGTATGTACATGCATACGTATGTACATGCATACATATGTACATGTATGCGCATGTACATGTATGCGCATGTATACGCATGTGTGTTATTAACTAGAACAAGATTGAAAAGCAGCTTTACTTTTAACAATTCAACATCAAGGCAATATACTCCCATATGCATGCACAAATATTAACTCAAATAGAACAATGCAAGAATGAACAAGAATCTCTAAAAGATTTGTTTAACAAAGTGATCAGGTATGATTACATCGAGCAGTTAAATTCTCCCCGACAGCAAACACAAAATGACCATCTTTATCATCCTCTCTCCGAGGAGGGAAGGCAATTCGGGCTACTCCATTTGCATACAAAGAAGAGGATGAAGATCCAAATCCTAATGGTGCCATCGAGGATTCCAAGCTTGTCAAATCTCCAACTCCAACTTCTTGCCCACACAACAGTCCTATCTGAGCCTACAGAGCCATTCAAGTACATCTTTGCACTCAGTAAATATAATCATCATCTTTTTAACTTCACCCCATAAGAATCTCAATTACTAATCATTATATAAAAGACCCTAGCTAACTCTAATTATCTTTTGGATTTTGAATTTCAATCCAAAAAGCAAGTAAAATTCAAGAGAGCACACAGATCCCATAAAATAGATCTGAAACAACAGTTTTCATATAATTACATGCAATGATAAAACTGTAAGTAAAAGAAATAAGGATTAATTTACAATTAGATTTCATAATCAATGAACAAGCTAACTTTAATCAAATATATTGTCAACAACATAAGAGGACCCCAGATCTTATTAAGCTGATCCAGGAACACATCATTTAAGCCTACTATATGTATTACTATAGCCTATTATAACTAATATGCGGCTTAACACTATGGTTAATAATTTATTGTTAACTCAATTGAAGGATTCTCAAAATCAAATTTGTGAATAGCTTAACTCCTAAGTCCCCAGATGTAATCAAATTCATCTTTGAACACCCTAATTAATATGCGACAAAAGATCAGCAATTGAAATTTAAACATCAATATACTCTCAACCTAAGTCTTGACTGTAATTAAACACACAAGAAAATAATATCCACAGAACTGGATTAAATCAGATTAATGAAACTCTTTATTTTTAATCTCAATTAGATGAAACAGATTCGTTGCCTAAACAGATGAAATCAGATCAAACCCTAAGCGAAAATTACAACCAACGAATCAAAATTGCTTTTTTTTTGGTTCAATTTCAATTAGACGAATTAGTTTCTTCCCCCAAACAGATGAAATCAGACCAAACCCTAATCGAAAATTAGGATCCATGAATCCTCACCAAATCCGATCGGTGAAACATATGATAAACATAAAATTGTTACGGTAAAGCATGGAAAACCTCAAAAAATAATCTTTATGACCGATCTAAGCGATGAAATCAAGAGAAAATTACCAAGGGCTGTACGTCCCATCGCGGCCTTTTCCTGGGGCGGTGATCCATGTGGGTTTGGGGCAAGCACTCCATCGCCATGATCGATCGAAACAAAGAAATTTCAGAAAAGGGGAGATATTAAAGGGAATTTTGGGGAAGAACGAAACCCTATCTTTTGAGATTAGGTATGGATTTGGTCTTGAGGCGGTGGTTGGTTCTCGACCCTTATCATCGCTTTTATAGGGCAAAGCGCGTTGGCACGTGAGGTGTGCGTGCAGATGATGCTTCGGGAGAAAGGAATATCTAATTCGGGTTTAGAGTGGACTGGGTCGGGTTCGTGGTATTCGATACCCACGCCCGAACTCGAAAAGTTATCGCCCGACACTAGTCAGGTTTGGAGTCGCACAAGGGAGTCAAGTCACGAGCAGATCTTTTTTGTGGGGAGTCTCCAAAGAGCACACCAATTTTCCTGATAAGTCCATTTTTTAGTGTTTTTTTTTTTGTCTAAATTCAGAGACCGAACAATTATAAAATGAGCTCACGAGAAAAAATAGTATTCGAAACTCCCTTTTTTGTGTTTTTCTGGCCAATTCCTATCAATTTGCTTGAAATTTGCACTTTCCTTTTTGTTTGATGACATTTAAAATATTAAGAAAAATCTGACAAGCACTTTTTTCATATCTTTTTCATTTCTTATTGTGAGAATTATTGTCGAGCATAAAAAGGGATTGGCTCGAAAATCTTCTTAATGTCAAGTTTTTCCTTTTTCCTAATGATTATGGATCTCATCGAAGTTTTTACCTAAAAACTTGATTAGTCTTATTGCAGTTTTCTTCTATTAGATTTCTAAGAGAAAAAATTTTGGTTTAATTCCTACTAATATCGATCGAAAATTTTAATTTAGATAACTAATCTAATTACAATCTTATTATATAAAATAAGGGTTTTTACATATCTGTCTCTTACATCTTTAAAAATTAGAATTTAGTCCCTCAAATCTTCATATTTATAATTTAGTCTCCAAATCCTTTAAATTATCACAATTTAGTCTTCCAGTCATATTTTTGGCTTGAATTTTCCGTTATACCCTGGGTTACTTCATTTTAATCCTCCATTCACTCTTCCTCCTTTTTCATCTTCATATTGGATTCCCTCTCCATTCTTCTTCACTTTCTCTTCTCTCCCAGTTAATCTCTAAAGTGAAGTAATTCAGGGAAACCGAATAAAAAACAGAGAAGAGAGAGAGGAGAAGAATGGAGATGAGAACCCAATAAGAAGAGAAAGAGAGGAGGAAGAGGGAAGAGATGACTAAAATGAAGTAACTCAGAGGTATAACGGAAAATTCGGGCCCAAAATATGACTGGAAGACTAAATTGTGGTTAATTAAAAAATTTGGGGACTAAATTATAAATATAAAGATTTGGAAACTAAATTCTAATTTTTAAATATGTAAGGTACAGATATGTAAAAACTCCTATAAAATAGAAAAAAGTTACATTTGAGGTCTGCTGTTAAGTAAACTGTAGCTAACGACATAACTTGATTAACTACATAAGTTAATATCAATAAACCTTTGCTTTAGTGACATTATCCCTCTCCAATATGTGAGATGGTTTGAATTCGACACGAAACTCAATTTGAGTAATGTTCTATATAAAGTTAATCCCCTAATCAATCGTTATTAGGATTCAAATTTGGAACCTTCCTCTTAATTTTGTTTTTGATAGTTAGTCCACGACATGACCTGATCAACTATGTTAGTTAAACCTCTAATATGACAGAACTCAAATATGGAACCTTCAGGGAGAGGAGTTACTGGAACTGCGTTCCCAAATATAGATAACTCTACATGTATCCAAACAATAACCCAACGAAAATGCAATTAAAGTTTATTAATATGTAGTTCAAAGTTTGCAATCTACAAAAACTAACTGCAATTTAAAATAAACTACAGTTAAGAAATCTTTAAACGCAAAGAAAACCAAACTTCCTGGGAGTCAGATAGTATCTTTTCATGTCAATCTTCGTTTAAGATTGTTTCATGTATTTATGATACCTTGGGTATTTTTCATAACTTTTTGTTACATGGTAACAAAAAGATATCAAGCAGAAATACAAATAATATTTATAAAGATCAGATTAGATTTTAGTTAGATTTGATTAAATATTTTAGATAGATCTATTATTATTTTATTGTTTTAGAATTATATATATATATATATATATATATAGTCTGTAAAATTCTAATTTGAAAATATAAAATAAGATATGATTTTTTTTTTAACTTTCTCTGTTCACTTGGGTGTGATGTACAAATACTAATTTTTATCTCAATTTTCCACCCGTACAGCTGTAGAAGAAGAAAGAAAAAGAAGGAGCTGGAGAAGAAAAGAAGAAAGAAAGGGAAAGAGAAAAGAAAAGAAAAGAAAACTAAACCCTCTCTTTCTCCCGCAGCAGCCCGTTCCCCTTTCCACGTCGCCTCTTCGCCTCTTCATCAAAACCCACCAGCACCAGAGAGAGAGAGAAAAACCAAACCCTCTTTTTTCTCTTGCAGTAGTGCCTCTCCCTTCCTCCTTCCCCACGCCGCTTCATCAAAGAAACCCACCAGCAGTAAAGAAAAAAAGGTAAAATCGCGCACCCCTTTCTTGCTCTACCTCCGCCACAGCACAACGCCAACAGCAGCAGCCTCAGCGTCATCAACTTTCGCATCCAACCTCGCCGAGTCATCACCACATCCCTCAACTTCATCTTCCCCTTCCTTCGCCACAATTCCAGAGTCGTCCCCGTTCCCTCTCCACCGCAGTGCCCTCCTACCGCCCGCAAGCCGATCCACATAGTCGGAATCTTCTCCGGCGAGCCCCTCCGCCTTCAACTAGAACCAGATCCTCCCCACCTCACGTCCCTCCAACTGCCTCTCCTCCGGATTCCACTTCGCCGCCCCTTCGTCTCCGACCCTCAACACTCCGCCGCCCCTTTGTCTCCGACTAGCCACCACCAGCAAGATCACCCTCGCCGCTTTAATCCCAATCCTTCATCATCGCGGCCCGGCACGTGCCGGGCACGTGCCGGGACCGTGCCCGGGCCGAGGCCGGGCGTGCCAGCGGCACGCCTAGGCACGGCGTGCCGGGCCGTGCCTGGCACGTGCCAGGCACGGGCCGGCACGCCCAAATTTTTTTTTTTTTTTTTTAAATATGACCGTTGGGGTGTTTGGGGGGGTTTGCATTTTTTTTTTGCAAATAACCCCCCAACGGCTATTTTTATAGCAGTTGGGGGGTTTCTTGCAAAAAAAAATTGCAGATTTCTCCCTCAACGGTCAAAATAGCCGTTGGGGGGGGGTTTGTAAATTTTTTTTACAAATTAAACATTTTCTTCATCTATAAATACCTCAATATCTCTTCTATTACCATTCATCATTTTTATACACTAAATTCATTCTAAAAAATCTCCTAAAATCTTTATTTCTCAAGAAGTCTCAAGCAAAAGAAGTAGCAAGTTTCAATCAAGTGATCAAGAAGTCTCAAGCAAGCAAGTCTCCCAAACAAGATCCAAGCAAGTTTTCTCATTGAAGCAAGGTTTTTTTCGCTATTTCTGTTTCCAGCTTCATCTCTCTAACTAGGTATTTATAATTTAAAGTTTTTTTGAGAATTTTAATTAGTTATTTTTGGGATTTTATTAAAATGGATCCACACTTGTCTGGCGCTTCTTGCTCTCAAGCCACGGGTTCTTTTACTCCCTTTTTAACTGATGAAAAATATCAAAATCTATGTCAACTCTTAGAACAACCTCCTCAAGTACCATTTTTTGTATCTCAGGAAGAAACAACTAATACAACCATACCCGAAATACAAACTACCGCATCTACTAGGGCTGTTAGATCAGACATATGGAAACATTTTGAAAAAATAACAGAAAACAATGTTAGGAAAGCTAAGTGTAAACACTGTCATAAAATTTATTCGTTTCCTGCAGGTAGCGAAACGGGTCATCTTAAAAGACACGTAGAAAAAAATCACCCACCAAATGTACCACATCAAACACAAATAAGCACATTAGGTGGATCATTAGGTATACGTAAATATGATCCAATTAAAACAAGAGAAAATTTAGCAAGATTTATAATACATGACGAACAATCATTTACTTTTTCGGAAAATCGCAAATTTGAAAGATTTTGTAAATCATCATTTACTGACGAATTTAAAAAAGTCCCACGTTCAACATCTACATCTGATATGTTCAAACAATATAAAGAGCAGAGGGACACTTTAATAGCTATTTTTTCTTCTTTAATTTTTAGAGTTGCAATAACTGCAGATAGTTGGGAAGCTAGAAATATGACTCATTATTTATGTATGACGGCACACTATATAGATCAAGAATGGTGCATACAGAAAAGAATAATAGGGTTTAGGGTATTTGAATTTCCTCACAATGCACAAAATTTATCACAAACCATGCTAAATGTATTTTCAGCTTTTAGAATAGACAATAAAATATTTACCATTTCTTAGGATAATGCTTCTGAAAATACGGCCGCAATTAGAATTCTTAAAAATTATACAAAACCAATTATAGATGGAAAATTATTCCACGTTAGGTGTATTTGCCACATACTAAACTTATGCGTTCAAGATGGATTAAAAATAGTAAATGATTCACTAATGAAACTTAGGTATACATTACTTTTTATTAAAGATAGTGGGCCAAGAAGACAAATATTTAAACAAATATGTAAAAATATGAAAATATCACCTATAATTGTACCTATAGATGTTAGAACAAGATGGAATTCTACATATAAAATGTTAAACATAGTTATTGAGTATAAAAAATGTAATAAATGCTTTTAATGAAATGGAGACACCAATGTATAGTTTAGATAATAATGAATGGCACCAGTTGCATTGCATTTCCAAGTTTTTAGGCAAATTTAAAGATGCATCTAGAGTACTGTCAGGAAGTTATTACCTAACTACACACATTGCATTATATTATTTAACCGAAATTACTTCTGTTTTTAATGAATGTAGAAACCACTCTATACTTGAAAGTATTGTTCGACCTATGGAAATTAAATTTAATAAATATTTTAAAGATTTTCCATACTTAATATATTTTGCAACTGTTATGGATCCCCGTTGCAAGTTAGATGGACTTGAAATATTAATAGATTTATTTTATACAAATATGTCTTATGAAAATAATGTGAGGGATTTACTTAATGATATTAAAACATGTTTAGATATTATGTATAAAACTTATAAAGATATGTATGGTGTGCCAACACAAACTACAAAAGAACCATTTACTAGGAAAATTCGTAATCTAATAATATCATCTCTATTTAACAGAAAAAAGCCTAGACAAAGTAGTACATATTTTAATAAATTACATTATTATTTAGAGAGAGCTAGCTATGAAGATAACGCATCTCCTGAAAAGTATGAATCCTTTGATATTTTGGCATGGTGGAAATCACAGGAAAAAACATATCCCGTGCTTTCCAACATGGCCCGTGATCTACTAACTCCTCCAGTGTCTACTGTAGCATCGGAGTCTGCTTTTAGCGCAGGTGGTAGAGTGCTCACGTACTTGAGAACCTCAATGGCGTCGGACACATTGGAGATGTGTGTCTGCTTGAAGGATTGGTACGATGCAGAAGACAGGGAACAAGGCTTGACTAATGAAGAAGATGTACTAGAGATCTTAGGTTTACCGGAAGAAAATGAAGATTGATTAAAAGTATTTAAATTTGTAAGGATATTCATGTATTTTCAATTTTTTTTTTTAACTTATAAATCTCTTAGAAAATATATTAAGAACAAGTTGAGGGTGACGGCTAGGGTCCTCTCCCCTCTCTTCGGGTTTTGTATAATTTCTAAAGAGATTTATAGAGTAATTATATAAATGTAATTTGATTATATATAATATAACAAAGGTTTTTATCATATGATATAACTTCACCTCCCCCCCCTTTTTTTTTTTTTGTTTTTTAAAAAAATCGGGCCGGCCCGCCTCGGCCCGGGCACGGGCCTGCCGTGCTGTGCCGGCGGGCCGAGGCGGGCCGGCCCCATGGCCACCGTGCCGGGCCCGGGTTAGTCAGGTCACATCGCTCCTGCAAACTTCATTTGAAATCCATTCGGGATTAGATTTAGAAATTGAATCGGGTACAACTAAAACCCGAAACAAATTAGATCCGATCCAATCCGCTTTATTTAGTGGGAGTTTCTAGAGGGCACACCATTTTTCCTAGTGAGCCCACTTAAAAACTTCTTTTATATTACAAGTTTGCCATTGATTTTTTTTTACTAGAATGCCTCTTTCTTCAACCTCTTTCTCCTCTTCTCAAACCAGTTAAGTTAACCCAAAAAAAAAAAAAAAAACCTAAAATCCACAACTATTCTATTAATTTTTTTTCTATATTAAATTATTTCACAAATTAAATTTGAAAATTGATTTTATTAGGTCTTTACTTACTCAAAAACCCTAAAATCATTGCGGATTGATAAAAGTTATGAACAAAAAAAAAAAACTCAAAGTCCGAACTAATCTTCACTGTCCGGACTAGCAGTCCGAACAAAAGGCTTCTGTCCTGACTTCCAGTCCAGACGAAAAACCGGACGGAAGGACGCGGTCCGGACGCGTCCGGACTTCTTTCGTCCGGACTGGAAGTCCGGACAGTAACTTTTTGTCCTATTATTAATAGTACCACTATAAATAAATCTTTTTTCGTCCTATTATTCATGAAGTCACTGTAGTATAGTTGTGAGTATTTCCATTATTTACATGAGCGCCTTGGGTTCGATCCCCGACAACAACAAATTCTTTTTTACTTTAATAGTCTAATAGGCTCGATCCCCAACAACGGCAAATTCTTTTTTACTTTAATAGTCTAAAAACTAGAAAAATTATTAGATATATATTATGCAAATATAGTACTCGAACAACATAAAACACAAAAATTCCTATACAATACAAGAACAATATATATCAAGTTAATTTATATATTAAATAATTATTTCTTATATTTACAACTGACATCCATTATTCCAGCATTATTCGCTATATAAAGACCAGCTACCTTCAAAGCAAAATGGATGCATCAGCGAAATACATCAGCTATATATGATGATTCTATAAATTTTATCATCCATTGACTGAATTTTACTTCAAATATTGCAGTCCAGAAACAAAATGTAACAAATAAAGGGAAACACAAATTTTTATGAAGAAATTTTAATTTTTTGATAATTTTTATTACAATAATAATGCCAATTATCATGTACATTTTCTTTAACGTTACAACTTTGATACTTCACGTGCAGATACATGCACATAAAATACAATAAAAGAATAAAAAATAGAACCAATATATAATCACCCCCCAATAGCAATCAAGGCACCATGCATTTCAAGATGCTGAACAAAAATATATCCATTTGGTAACGAAATTATCAGAATCAATCTAAAAAAACAAACTGCAAAAATAACATTCTTCCTCTATTCGATCTTCAAAAGGTAGAGGGGGAGGCGGCATTCTCCGTCGCTATCTCATCTTGCCTCGTAGAACACAAACCATCTCATTTTGGCTCGCAGAATACAGCTTGTCCGAACCCAGCAGCAATGTGATTCCTTTTATAGCCTGAATCAAATTAAAAATCAATTCCCATCAATTCAGCAAATTCAAATAATCAAATTTTCATGATATTTTAAATCTTTTAGAACTAGCACTACAATAATTTCATTATTTCAATAAATTCATTAGCCGTGAGGTTTGATAATGACCAAGATATTAGCCATGAGGGAATTATTCCAGAATTTTGAATAAATCATTTCACCAGATCATGGAGATTAAGTACATTCCAGTCTAAAAACAGTCGGATATTAAATTATCAATTTGTTAAAAAGCAAATGCAGTTGCTAGTAAAAACAAAATCATTAAAAAACAACAATAAAACTCAATCTTATTATCAAAACGCTTCCACCACCTCCTTCAACAAATGACTCCTTACCACGCGCCCCACACACACGGCGCACGCGCGCGCACCCGCACGCACGCATGCACACACACATACACATACATACACACACACATATGCACAGATATACACACACATATGCCCACACGCACGCACACTCACACTCACACTCACACACATATAACTAATTACAAGTTACAACACCTTGAAGAAGCATCATAAGAGTGAAGAACAACCATATGCTCAAAGCTGCTCTCCCACTCACATAGTGCTCTATTTACAAATGAAAACGAGAAAAGACCACTTCGAACGCTTAAACCCCAGTCTGGATACCAGATAACTGAAAACTCTACTTAAAATTTAAAAGATAGAAGTTGTATACCTACAAAATGTAGTTTTTGAAACGATCGAAAAAGCTAGGCAGAGTGGAGTTTCAGATTTTGGAGTTTTAGGGACTCAAAACCAGTTAAAACTGAAGTTTAAAAACTCCATTTTTGGTTCACCAAACAAGGTATAACTTTAAAAATAGAGTTTCACGTTAAAACTAATTAAAAACTCCAGTTTTCTTAAGTGAAGCTAGTTTGCCAAAGTAGGCCTAACCGGTCCTCATCATTGACGTACTCCAGTGAACCTTCAACAATAGATTACTCAATGATAAATTAATGGAGGGAGTGGGATGATCTAAGCAAGCTTAATTAAACCGAGTTCTACTAACAGTAATAAGTAAACTAAAGTTGGACTCCGTGCACACAATTTCCTTAAACTGCAAGAAAATAATGACTATAACCCTTGATCTAACTTTGTCTATCCCTTTATCCGCCTTCGGAACAATGGCAACCCCATACACTCTGCATAGCTAACCACAATTTGGTGCCCAACCTACACTTACCCAAAAAAAAAAAAAAATTAGCATTTACAATTAACCAATGCATTTCGATCACAAATTTAACTACTTTTTACGCAATCTAAAAAAATGATAATTTTTTGATGGAATATGAGCATTGCTTACAGTTTGGTACATGTAGCTGTCCAATTCGTCAACCGAATCATCTATGGGCATCAAATTCGCCAACGCAACGATTTGTAAACCAACCAAACTTCATGAAATTACGAACAAATCCAAGATCAAATTAGAAAGAGAATGGAAAAAGATAGGATTTTTTTGGAGAGGAAGAGAAACCCCGTAATCGATGCATCTCATCATAGCAAAGCAGCTGTCTTTGCCACTGCTGACCAGAGCAACGACCTTCATCTTTCTTCGAGATCACTGTCTCTTGATCTTCGCTTGTTTCCTCTTCGATATTTTGTCTAAAACCCTAGTCCTACAAAAATTTGGGGTTCTGATCCGGCGGAGGAATGGAAGAACTTTAGAAATGTCGGAAAAGGAAGAGGAAGGATTAGGGAAGATGGGAGAGGGAGGGAAGAGAGGATTTAGGGATTTTGGGTTTTGTTGGAGAGTTGAGGGAGAGAAATGCCGGAGACAAGAGAGAGAAGGAAGAGAAAAGAGAAAGAGAAAGAGAGTGAGGGCAGGTTTAGTATACTTGGCGGGCTCACTAGAAAAATCCTCTTTTTACAAAAGAGAGGTGGGCTCACTAGGAAAAATGGGCTCATTAGGAAAAATGGTGTGCTCCTTTGGAAGCTCCCTATTTAGTGGGCTCAGTGCAATATTTGTTCCAGATCCGTTGAAGAGAATCTAGACCCGTTATGGATTTTTTTTGATGATTTTGAAGCCATTTTGAGCCCGATTTGTGTCCAGTTCAAGCATGATAATTCTGAGCTAATTCTTGAGCTGATTTGTGGGATTTCTACTCCAGAATTTGTGCAAAATTTCCGACACTACTAAAAAAAAATTGTACTTAAGTGTGATTTACTCTACATCGAGATAAATTCTAATCGCACTGTTTATTCAGGCAGTAATATTTTGCACTCAATTCTTGTTATTTGCGTAGACTTGGAAAATTTATTGTTACTTATAATTTGCCATGAGATTTATTTGTGTGTCGTATTATATTGCATAAATAGGAATTACATTTCCTCGCATATAGCAACTCTCGAACATTAAGATATCTTATTTGATCATATAGTCACATATATAGTTTTGGTGTCTAGAATTTTGCTTATTCATCTGTATCTTTATTGGAACTGTATATAAATAACTATTACATGCTTCATAGTGGCAAAAATTTTAGAGAAGTCATGAATTTTACTGAAATTTTGAATAAATTAAATAAAATAATGGACACTAATAAAAAACTTCAAACTGGTTTAGATATAATCAATACATGATTAGATAATTTAGAAATACAAGTAAATGAACAAAAACTCACTGAAAATAATCAAAGGAATGAGAGTATACTAGAAATGTATCATAATACGGGAAGAAATGATAATTTTGACGATGAACATCCACACAATGATATCACACATAAATTCAAAATAGATGTTCCCTCTTTCGATGACACTTATGACCCCCAACGATTTTATGATTGGTTAGCAGATATGAACCATTTTTTTGAATGGTATGGGATGTCAGAAATCTGAAGAGTCTGTTTTACTAAATTAAATTTATAAGGGTCAACTAAAGTATATTGGATATCAGTTGAGAGACAGTTAGTAAGAGAGCAACAAGAACTAATTAAAATATAGTTTGAAATGAAAGAAGAATTTAGAAAGAAATATCTTTCTTCAAGATCATTCTTGACCAGCTGTCTAATCTAAAACAAGAAAACATGAGTGTGACTGAATATATACATAAATTCGATGAGCTCTTAGTGCGATGTGACATTCAAGAAGACAATCGTCGAACTCTTTCACGATTTCGCACTGGACTTAAATCCGAGCTCAGGCATGAAGTGTTTACACATTCTTTAGATTCTGTTGAGAATACATTTCAGTGCGCGCTCAATTATGAGACATATCTACACACACCTTCAGACAAAAGGTCAACTTTTAGAACGCGAAGTATCTCAAGCGACAATCTGATACTTATGCTACTTATACTAATACTGTTACTAAGGATACAAAAGGCAAAACAGTCACTAATGAATAATCAAAACCAACCACAAAACAAACTTAATGTTTCAAGTGTCATGGTTTTGGTCACTTTACTTATCAATGTTCTACAAGAAATTTATTAACCGATGAGGTTCATAATAAAAATGATAGTGATACTGAAGAAGAAATTTATGAAGCTCAAGAAAATTTTAGTAATGTTGGAAATGACTTAATAAATACATATTTATACGTTGTGCTTGCATACTATATCGAGAAATGAGAATTGACATAGGTCTAATGTGTTTCACACATATGTCACACTCAACGGTAAGAGTTATAAAGTCATAATAGATAGAGGTAGTTGTGTCAATATTATTTCTAAATCAGCTATTGACAGGATGAGCCTTAAAACTGAATCACACCCTTAACTGTACAATGTCACTTGGACTGATAAAAGTTTTCATGCTATTATTCAGCATTGTCTTGTGCCTATTAAATCTTTCGAGTTATAGTGATCGTATTTGGTGTGATGTTCTACACATGGATGCTGCATATATTTTGGTCGGTAGACCCTGATTATGTGACCTAAATGTTATGAATTATGGAAAGTTCAATACCTATACATTTGTGTGTAATGGAAAGAAAATTGTATTAACTCTTTCTCCACCCAAGAGTCCATCTGAAAATAAAAAGACTGAGTTAATAATGCTAACACGAGGTGATAAATTGCTCCATTTTGTACATAAAAATTATGAGCCTATCGAGTCTAGATCCATATTTCTTGTAGACTCTAGTTCTATAGTTGACAAGACTTATCCACTTATAGATTCACTTGCACCCCTTTTGCATCGTTTCTATGTGAATATCCATAAGCAAATTATATTTAGCAATAATGTTTACAAGTTTATTGCATATATACTTGATAGAGTGCAGGTATTTCCAACTAGATCCATATTAATTAGGGTTCCACTTGTGAGGTTTTCTTTTGGGAATGTAGAGGCTCTTCACACCCAGTTTCAAACCCTTTTAGATTTTTGCGGGAGTTTGTTATGTTTTGTTCGGAGTCGGATATTCCAGCCGCTCCTGATATTCGCTCGATCGTTATTATTTCACGTGCCTTGATGCTCTACTTCAGATGATCATCGAGCTTCAGGTTTATGCGCGACGTTCTTCACCGCATCAGATTTTCAACTCGCTCCACTTTATCCACATCCACGAGTTCCACCGCTATAGAAAAGTAAGAAAATTGATATTTGGTTCCGGATATGTCTGATTTATACATATTTGATATGGTGGAATGATTTACTGGATATTGAGACGTTTGTTCGCCTTCATCCGATGTGTTTGACTTTCTTCCGGCCGCCATTCATCGGTGGTGAATGTTTCCAAGTAGGGGATAATTGATGGATATCAAATTAGTTTTTAGTTAGATTTGATTAGATTGGATTAGAGATTTGGATAAATTTGTTATTATTTTATTACTTTAGAATTTTCTACATATATGACCTGTAAAACGCTAATTTGAAGATATAAAGTGAAGTATGATTTTTTTTTTGAGAGCATGTGATTTACTTTATCAAATCTTTTCTCGAGTAATTCGTGAGAAAATGGATAAGTAATTCGCCTGGACGTAAGTTCCAAACCCTAATTTTTATTCCAATTCCCCACCACAAATTCTAAATTGCTCTCGTCCATCGTCAAACATCCTACGAATTCATTGTCGAGACGGTTAATGTTTTTTTAGCAGTCACCAACTCAAGCTGTAGTCCCGGTTACAGAAAGTACCTGGCGATTACCATGCCACAAATGTAAAATACAAAAGCTATAACCGAGACAATTTCCTATCTAATGATACATTAGCTGCTAAAGATAAACATTGGTGCTGTTTAAATGGAACACCCAGTTGAGCTTACAGTTTACATTGCTTTTCAACGATGACAGTTGAGCTTACAGTTTACATTGCTTTTCAACGATTCATTACATGCAAATATTGTAGGTACAAAGCCCAGACTTGGTCACAGACATATCAGTTATTATCAGAAAATTTAGAGTTGAAGACTGTCTGCTTCCTGTCTGATAACTACTCTTTTTTAGCATAATCCAGTCGATCCTTCTAGGCAGTGAAGCTTCCACATCCTTTTCAAGGTCCGTGTCCGTCGCCTGGTCAATAAATAAGGAGCTCGACAAACTGGACATTAAAGAAACAAGTGGTACTTGATTAGGAGGAAATTAAGGTATTTACACTATCACGTTGCTGCAAAATTGAGCAACCAAATATCATAATCAAGACATTTTACAACAAAGGTACAACTTTCTTTTAGATTTCCAATCTGCATAAATATGCTTTTCAAGTATTAGAGTATCAAATGGTATGCTTGATTAGTACTTGTTTGTTCACGTTAAAAGGTGTCTTATTAGTCTGGCTGTGGGTTTATGAACCAGAAGTATCTGGGAGGCAAACTTCTATTGCACAATGATTATGGAACCCTTTCCTTTGCTATTGATTTTTTTTTTTTTCCTTTCTGACAAGGAGATCATAGCATGATTAGTTATCCAAGTTAATTCCTTTGATCGACATCGCTTGGATTTGAACCTAGAACTAGCCTCTTAGGAGCTTGGGATGAGAATGGAACTGTCCAAAGGCTAATTTTTGGCCCATCCTATTCAAAATTTAAAATGATTTTTTTTTTCTATTGGTTGCTAGAAATACCCTAATTCCTAGGGCAATTGATGATAATCACAGGGGCACAACTTCAACTTGAAAATAGACAGCTTATTTATACGTCTATATCAATGTTAAAAATAGCGATAATGGTAACATAACGTTTGCCTTTATTAGGTTATGTCACATGTAATGTAATACATAACGTAGCTTATGTAATTTCCTATTTATTTAATAAAAATAATATAAAACTTTATAAAACAATTTTAAAAAAGCTTAAAATTTCTAAAAAAGATTATAAAAATATTTTGTAATGCAGAATCTATTCTGATTTTATATTAAATTTTACAATAATTTTTACATTTATCTTCATAAATTATATTGAGTTCACAAACTTAATTCCAATCATCTAAATAAGAAAATAAGATTTTATTTATTTTATTTCAATTCTAGTTATTATCATTGTTGTAATTTATATTTTATAATATTCAATTTATTTTATTTATAATTGTTGATTTCAGTTCAGCTAAAAATTCAATAGAATTATCAAGTAAAAAATTCCAGTAACCAGAAAGGAATTATAACAAGCAAATGTAGAAACAATCACATGTTAACAAATTAATAACTCCACAAGCAACCAAACAAGCTAACAAGTAAGAAAATTACTGCAATTTGCTAATAATAAAAACAATAATCAATAACAAAATATAGAAATTACTAAAAAAAATAATAGTAAATAACGTAACGTAATGTAATTTAGCGTAATGTTACGTAAAATATCATAAAAAATGTACTGTTCCGGTGCACTGAGTTATTTTCAATTGTTACATAGCGCAGGGGCTCCGTTAGGTTTCATAATGCAATATAACGGGTTTCATAATACGTTATTTTCAATATTGGTCCATATATTGCACCAAAAAATTACCGATCGCGCAAGGTGGAGCGGGTTTTCTTCCACCTTAGCTGTAAATGCTAAGGTCTTGGTTGTTAATGAATGTCACAAAAGGATAACAAAAATAGCTGCAAAACAGCTGTGACATTGCACCATGGCTAGTAAGGTGTGCGCTTATGCATGCACAATGAGAAGGGGTTGAAACCAAGGTTCCACTCTTTGAGAACTTGAAGTCCCCTCCCCTCAAAATTTGAATCTCAGTAAGTTTTCGATGGTTTCAAATAAGTGGTTTTGGCAGATTTTGGAGAGCGTGTTCCATTAAACCAAGCAGTGTACAAACGCATGAAATGTGATATTCACTTTGATAAGGTTTTGATTTGTACAATATCAAATTACCACTATGTAAAATTTTCTCGTTAACGTCAAGAATTGTCTAAATGTCTACATTCCTACAGGCTGACATAAGCAACACACAGAGCCAGTTAAAGCAAATTCCTTAAAAAGTTGGGAAGAAAAATCATAAAGAATCCTCCTATAAGATTTTAGTTTTACTTATTAGTTACTTGTTTCGGTAAGATATAGGGCCAAAAAAGGCCAAAAATTCCACCTATGTCAAGGATCCAATACCCCCTCATCTATATAAGGATAAAGATAAATATTACCCTTTAAACATAGTTGCTTTCCTTCTCTATAGGATACTTGTCAGCCATAATTCACTGTTTCTAGTCTAATGAAAAAATGTTGAAGAAATATGGTGGTATCTCGACACGATGGAAGTGCTAAAATATGAAAGTTCTATGGTGTTGATTGAACATTATATAGGGTTCTACAATCAAGTTGTATTTACCTAATAAAAACAACAAAAAGAAAGAGAAAAAAATGAAGAAAATTTCCAATACCTTTCCAAGAAAGAATTGCGATTTTCTGCAATACTCCGTTGTCCCAACCATTATTCCTTGACACTCTTTCGAAGCTTGTTAAGGCCTTTCAAACACTGAGTCTCTACAAACTCTTCAAGAAAACATTACGAGTAACTAACCAAACCCTGCGTCCACCAAATCCCGCTCCTTGTCCTGATGGAGCATCACAAGCAAGTATCCCAAGTAACTCCCCAAACCCTGCCCGCTACGAATTCCTGCTTCTGTTATGATGAATCATGCCAAGAAAGCATCCCACGTAACCCCTAAACTTCCCCCCTGCATCCTGCTCCTTCTCTTGATGGATCATCGCCAAACTGCTGACATTATCCTCCTCAGACAGAATCTAACAATAACAAATATTTCTCACCTATCTCCTACAAGGAGTCGGAGAAGCATTTTGGCACGACACACCTTGCTTCATCAACTACCCATACATCGTCCTCAACTTCATACTTGAAGGCTTGAAGCAAAAGCTACTTCCAACCTCCCCTTAACCATTATTACCCCATAAGGAACTCTACATTTTGACATACTTCAAAGCTGTCGGAGGAAATTAAACAAATTAATTGAAGGGTATGCACCCGGTAAACACTAAATTATCAGTTGAATGAGTTTCCAATATAAATACAGTCATCTATCCTTGTAGAGCTCCTCATCACGCCTAATGGATGCCTTTTGGAGCCTCATTTTCTCAACCTCCTTCTCCAGAAATTCCAAGATCGTGTCAGTGACATGATTTGGAGAGCACCCAGCAGCCAACATTCTTCTCAAGAATGTGTAAGCTTCCTTGATTCGTCCAGCCTTGGCGTGGACCTCTATGAGCGTATTGTAAGTAACCACATCGGGATTAATGCCATCCTTCACCATCTGTTCGAATAATTGACTCACTTCATCCATTCTTCCAGCTTTCCCCAGAGCATGAATCGAAGTATTATACATGACAACATCAATATATCCCCCCTTCTTCAGCATCCGATCAAGGACCATGCTCCCGATATCAGCCTTCCCCATTTTCCCCAACCCTTGGATTATCAAATTGTAGGTTGCAACATCAGCAGGGCAAAGATTTCCCCCCATCTCCTGAAGAACACCCCAGGCCTCCTTCAAATATCCCTTCTTGACGAAGGCACTCATCAAAGAATTGTACGTGTAGCTCACCGGTTCACTTCCAAATGAACTGAATATCTCAAACAGCTTGCAAGCAATGCTCAACTTTCCCTTAGCTAGAAAGATGGACAAGTATGTATTGATCATGTCCACATCGAAAGACTTCATTCCTTTCTCCTGAACCCTCTGCCCTTTTCTAGCCGAAAACATCTGGGCATCATCAAAAGATTCATATTTGTTAGCAAGTTCATCTAGGTATGGAGATAATGACCACTCGTCTTTCATTTCCCTGTAGGAATGGAGTCCATCACCATCTTCTCTCGGGGACGGATCAACCCAACTCAGGATATCACTCAGACTGCCCAATGAAGGGAAGATTGGTGTGTAGTCCTTCCCCTTGTCCTGCGGGCTTCGCAGCGAAGCATCCATGTCTGCTTTCCACCTGAGAACGTTCGGCAAGAGAGTAGTATCCCTCACATGCTTCACTAGTAGGTCAGCTGAATCCCATCTCCCATTCTTGTGCAGCGCTATGAGAAGAGATGTTATAGTGACCAAATCCACAACGAAGCCTCTCTCCTCCATCTCCTTCACCAATTTCAAAGCTTCGGCCAACCGATTATCTCTACACAAATGAGATATTACTATACTATAGCTAATGGCATCTACGAACTGCCCTTTCTTTTTCAAGCTACAAAACAAAGCATAAGCAGCTGCAGGGCGCCCATTTCGAATCAAACCATCGATCAGGATGTTCAACGAGTAGCAAGATGCTCGAACACCATCCGAAACCATTTTCTCAAAGAGCCGGCAAGCTTCACTCAGCTTCCTAACCTTCAGAAACCCATCCAGCAAATTGTTATAGATCACGGTATCAGCCCGAACGCCGTTATACTCCATCTCCTGAAACACCCGGCTCGCTTCCTCCACCAAGTACGTCTTGGCACACCCCTGGATCAGCGTCCGGTATGTGAATGCATCTGGCTCGTGCCCGGACCCCTTCATCTCGTCATAAACCTTCAGCGCATCCCGAACCCTCCCGTTCAAACACAATGCCTTGATCAGCGAATTGTAAGTGCAAACATCCGGCGTTACGGTCGGATCATCTCTCGCTTTCATCTCCCGAAACAGTTCTAGCGCAGCCCCCAGCATCCCCCAGCACCCAAACGCATGTATCAGCACGTTGTAACCGCGGCGATCAAACCGAAAGTTTCTCTTGGACAATTCGTCGAACAGGTCGCGGAAGTCCTCATGCATGCCGGCTCTGCGGAGCGCGACGAGCAGGCGGGTGCAGGTGGCAGCATCCCGTTGGTGATGCGTCGACGACTGGAGCGTTTTCATGAATATGGAGAGGGCGAGGGGGAGCTGGGACTTGTCGATGAGCGCGAGGACGACGGAGCTGTAGGTTTGGGGAGTGAGAACGGCGCCGGTGTTTTGCTGCGCAATGTCGAGGGCGGCGAGGGCGTCGTCGAAGCGGGAGTGGCGGATGAGGGAGTTGAGGACGGCGGCGAATGTGGTGGGGTCGAGGGAGCCGGAGGGGATGGCGAGGCGGAGGGCGGGGAGGAGGTGGTCGATGTGATTGGAGCGGGCAAGAGATCGGAGGAGGACGGAGGGGGCTGAGGAGGGGAGGGGGGAGGGAGATGATGGTGACGTGGCATGGAGGAAGAGGGAGAGCTTGGTGGAGGGGGAGATGGAGGGGTGGCGCAGGAGGTGGAGGAGGACGGCGGAGGGGAGAGAGGGGAGGTTGATGGTTGAATTAGAGGGAGAGGAAAGGGATTTAGAGAGCGAGGCGGCGAGAAGCACGTCGGCGAGCGAGGAAGAAGAGAACTTGGATGAAGGTAAGAGGGAGAAGATGGGAGATTTGGCAACGGCATAGCGCATAGAGGGGAGTCGGAGATTTTTTAGGGAAAAAAAAAAAAAGTTTTGGACTTTTTGCTTAATAATAGGGGACGGTTAGGCCAAAACCTCAGCTATAAAGTGCACCACCTCAGCCTCGAACAAATCCACGCCCACCTCCTCCGCTTCCACCTCTCCGGCGATCCCAGCTCATCTCCGCCCTAACCTCCTCCTCCGCCGCCTGCCCTCTTTGCGCCCTCTCCCTCTTCCGCCGCCCTTCTCTTTGCTTCCTTCATCCCTTCCTCATCTTGCGCTCTCCCACTTCGCCCTCCTCCTCCGCCGCGGCCTCCGTCTCGACCACCTCTCCCACTCCTTCGCCGACCGCCCCGCGGCCGCATTCCCTTTCTTTTCTTCAGCTGCTTCCTTGCATTCCGCCGCATTGAAACCCGGACTCGACCACACTAGACCACCGTCCTAAACTCGCCGTCCAGCTGTTAGGCGAAACGCCTGCATGGCACTGGAGTGCGAATGTGCTGCGATGGAGCGGTTGCCATCAAGGGGTGTTGTGAGTTTGTAGATTTGGAGACCGCTGGAAAGCTGTTTGGGGAAATGCCTGAGAGAGATCTTTCGTCGTAGATCTGTTTGATTGATGGGTTTGCCAAGAGAAAGGGGAGATGGAGTCAGCTGAGAGGTTGGTTGAGGAGATGCCAGAGAGGAATGTGGTTTCTTTGACGATGATGGTTGTGGGGTTCTCGCAGAGTGGGGATGCGAGAAAGCCACTGGAGTGTTTGATGGGATGAAGGAGAGTGGGGGTGAGGCCGAATAGTTATACATTGTGTTCGGCGCTTGCGGCTTGTGCAAGCACTGGAGGCTGGGGTTCAGACTGAAATGGGTTTCGTGCGGATAGGATGATTGGGCTGCAATGGTGGATATGTATTCCAAGTTTGGGAAGATTGAGGATGCGAGGCGGGTGTTTGATGGAATGACAGACTGTAATGTGTTAGCTTGGACGGCCATCATCAATGGCTGAGGGGTGCATGTTCTGTTGCAGGAGGCGCTCCCGTGATTTGAGGACATGAAGTGCTGTCTTGTTGAGCCAAATGAGGGAGCTTTCCTTGCTGTATTGGTGGCATGCCTGCATTCTGGAAAGATTGAGCTTGCATCAGACAAGAATACAAGATCAAACCAATATTGAAGCAGCTTGGGGGAGCTGGGAGGTTTGACGAAGCCCTGGAAATGTTAAAAGTCGGGTTGAGCCTGATTTTGTTCTATTGGGGTGCTTTCTTTAATGCCTGTCCATAACAATGTGCAGCTTGCTGAGCTAGCTACCAAGAAGCTTCCAAGGCCGAAACCAAAAAATTTCAGTGGCTATGTCTTTCTTTGCATTGTGTATTCTGGAGTTGGACAATGGGAAGATGCTGAGAGAATGTGAATGCTCATGAAGAATAGTCTTGTGGAGAAATCATCAGGATGGAGTTTCATTGAGATTTTGGGCTTGGGGGGGGGGGGGGGGGGGGGGGGGGGGTGTGTGTGATCAGCTCTGTCTACGATCTAAAGAGATGTATGAGAAGTTGAAGGAGATGGTGGCTCGGGCAAGGCCACTGGGCTACAAGCTGTGGAAGAAGAAGAAGATGAGGACCAATGTTTAAAATAGCGATAACGGTAACATAACGTTTTGCCTCTGTTAGGTTATATCGCATATAACGCAACGCATAACGTAAGTTACACAATTTCCTATTTATTTAATAAAAATAAATATAAACTATACAAAATAATTTTAATAAATTGAAATATAAATATAAAACATCTAAAAAAAGAATATAAAACCATTTTATAATCATAATCTATTCTAATTTTAAATTTTACAAAAAATTTCATATTTATCTTCATAAATTATATTAAGTCTGCAACTGTAATTCCAGTCATCATTTAAACAAGAAAAAAATATTCCAATTTTTTATTTTAGTTATAGTTATTATCATTGTTGTAAATTATATTTTATAATATTCAATTTATCTTATTTGTAATTGTTAATTTTAGTTCAGTTAAAAATTCAATATAATCAACAAGTAAGATATTTCAGCAATCGGAAAAAAATTACAAGCGAACAAGAAAATAATTGCAAATTAACAAGTTAGCAATTCCACAAGCAATCAAACAAGCCAATAACTAATCAAGTAATAAAATTACAGCAATTCGCTAATAATCAAAATAATAATCAACAACAATATAGAAATTACTAAAAAATAACTATAAATAACGTAACATAACGTAACGTTACGTAATATAACGTAAAATAACATAAAAAATATACTGTTACGGTGCATTGAGTTATTTCTAGTTGTTACGTAACGTCGGGATTCTGTTAGGTTATGTAACGTAATATAACAGGTTTCATAACGTGTTATTTTCAACATTGATGAGGACTCCTTGGGATGCCATAGTGAGAAGCTGGTATTTGGCTTAGCTCTTCTGAGCACTGTTGAGGGAGAGGAGATTAGGATAATTAAGAATATGAGGGTGTGCGGAGTACTCTTATGAAGCTTGTTGGTAGGACATATGGGAGGATAATTGTGCTTAGGGATATCACTTTCAACAGTTTAAAGATAGAGAAGTACTCATGTGGTGACTTTTGGTGAATTTGGCTCGCAAACGTATGGTTGAAGATACCCACTGTTTATGCTAAAAAAAACATATGGTGGAATATATTGACGCTTGTTGGTAGGACACAGGGCAAGAAAATTTTGGTGAATTCGGCTCGTAAATATGTGGTTGAAGATATGGGGTTTGCAGCTTTGGCCCCACACAAATTTTGGTATTATTAAAATTCTGGGGAGTTCAAATAATATGAATATCATTTTCTTGAAGAGTTCTGAATGGAATGGCATGGTGTTAAACAGAAGAAAAATCAGGTTAGGACTTAGTTTTTAACAGGATATATCTTTTAGCTCTTTGTTATATATTTTCAATGTTGTTTCTTTCTCTACTTTTATCAACTTTTCTTTGCTTGAACTGACCATCATTTCGATGTATAACTATTTTTTAATGATTAAAAGCATATTTTTTTCTCACTAGATTGTTTGCATTTCAATTCTATATATCTGTGTGTGTGCGCGCGAGCGCGATATATATGTGTGTGTATGCATATGCATATGTATATGTATGTTTGTATTTATATATATGTATATATGAGAAAAATATACCTATGTATGTGCTTAGGTAAGTTACTTATGCACACTTACTAAATCGCACATTTAGCAAATGCTATAGATGGTCCGAACCTTGCAATGTAATCTTCTCAGCAATAAACCCCTATATATATAATCAACGATCAAGGGCGGTTATCAATTTTAAAGTTCGCTGCGTTCCAAGCCTAAATCTGTAACTTTTCAGATCTAGGTCAATCATTCAATTCAATTGCTATTTGTATGGTCAGGTTGGGGAAGATTCATGCTTTAATGGATCTAGGGAGTTCATAGAAATTCTCTAGGGTTGATGATCATTTACTATTTTATTGTTACGGCCTGGAGGAAGTTGTAAAAATCCACTGTCACACTTACACCTCATAATTTCCAGCAACCAGGAGGCAGGATTCACTTATGAACTCCACCATCAATCTCAAAATTACCACTTTTCTGCTTTAGAGGGAATAATATCACAACCACCATCTCAGACATTGGTGTTCCCGTAGTAATAGTTAGCTAGTTAGCTTTATTGCCAGTTCTGTTGTCCTTGGAATAGGAAGCATGTTCTGCTTATAAACTGAGTTAGCAGGGACATAAAAGGAGATAACAATATTGCTGCACCATCCAAATACTAGCTCATGTGATGGAGGTGCTGAGAAGTTAAATTCCCCACTATCCTTCGAGTCTCACATAATTCCATTTTCTTCTGGTTACGACTCCTTCATACAGAACTTAAAGGCTTGATGGAAAGCCATTACTAGGCTTTCTTCAGGATCTTCTTCATTCCTTCCTCCTTGGAATTCCTTTAGGGTTTTGCAATGAGCTAAGGAATTTGGTTGGGGTGCCTTCTCAATTAGTTTTACTAAAATGGGCTATTGAGAGAAGGGGGAGGGATTATTTTTGGAGTTAGCTTAAGAAAGTTACGGTAGATAGGGAAATTAATTTCATCTAAGTTCTATCTCAACTTATTGCTATCTCCATATTACATTTCATCCAAGTTCTAAGTCAACTTTAATGAAACTAATTCACATAGTTAAGGGGGGTATAAGTATGGCATTGTGCAATGTTCCCTTTCTTTTCCAGTTTAGATCCAGGTATTTACACTACAAAAGCTGTTTGGCTTTTGGAACTTCCAGGGCTCAACCTGACTCTATTTCAGCACGAATAATTACTGAAATAATTCCTTCCCTCATCCGATATTCAACCAATGTAATATACTGGTCTTCCCTTTCAGATATGGATATATCGGTTATTTCTCACTTTTGACTTCTGCTACATTCCAACAATGATATAAATTCATCCCAGCTGGATCCAAGTAAATATTCAAACACGCAACTTCAATATAATGATATGTTTGTCAGCACATCATGGCTACATAACTTGCACGTTTCGGCAAAAAACTTGGGAATACATAATTTTGAATTTGTCACAGCAATGAAGACTTACAACCATGTTGCATCATCTAGTAAATAAATTCTACACTAGAATGAAATTATATAATGACGTTACACTGTCTAGTTAATACATTTATAAGTACTTGAAACATCATGAATCTACACAAAATCTGTAGATCTTGAAATCCTGTGATGATATCACATGATGTAGTTTATCTTGATCAGAAATGGGAGTTGAAATATTATGTATTTGCAAAGAATTTGTATATTTGAACATTATTTATTATCAATCTGAGAGCGGAAGCGGCAGTTATTATCGATAATAGAGAGAAGATGACAATGTTGGCCCAGTGCCATGCCTTTTCTCCCCTGCTAGCAATATTTCCTTTGACCTGAAGTAGTGAAAAGTAGTAGTAAAATCTAACTTCACTCTGTCTACTAAGCTCCAAAAATAGACTGGAACAAAATTTATAAGCCCTTACCTTGAGAAAAATCATGCTTGGGAAAACAAAGGACAGTGGAAACAGAGTGAAGGACCCGATCAAGTTTACAAAATCTCCCATGAAAGGAAACATTGCTGTAATAAATGTATTCACTCCAAAAACCAGTGCTCGCAGGAAGAATCGACGTACGAGGTTCTCTTTAGTGAACATGTTCTTTTCTAGCCTTAAGAACTTGGTATCCAAAGCCTCATGTATTGGCACGATAAACATCTGATTTCATGGAAAAGATACAGTTTTAGAACCAGTCTAACTTGTGAAACATGTGAATATAATGTTACAAAGTACATGTAGAAGAAACATACATGCTGGGAAACTATGCTTTGTAAAAAGGCTGTTGAATTGATCAGAACCTTTGCCCATTTAGGCCCACTTAGCTCTTTTGGAAGATATTCTGAAACTGATCCACCATAGGCCCAGTAGCCGACTATGGTCACACTGTAGTATATTGCCAGGCCAACTGTATACAGTAGTGACAAAGCTTTCTTCATGTTGCTAACTACGGGCTTGCGAAGAGTTGACTGCAAAACAAAGGAGGTGCATCAGCATCTTGATATTTAAACCTAATACTCTGGAGGTTGAGGACGATGAAAATGTTTTTTTTTTTCTCATCATCCTTCTGCATGTCCTATCAAACCTGTATCTCTGGGAGCAAACCGGAGGTGTTGCAAACAAGAATTGCTGCAACTGCACCAAAAGCATTGAAGAATTTATCCACCTTACTTCCACTGATATTGTAGTCCTTGTTTTTGTTCCCACTCCCTAGGAAAATCGTAGGCATAGGAAAAGATACAAAGAAAAATCTGCTGTCAAATTTGGCCTTCAAATTTATATCAACCAACAAATATCTAAAGGAAGTTGCAAGGAAGAGGGAAGAGAAGTAAGCACCATCTTTAACTAGGATTCCAAAGAGAGTGACATCGTAGATAATCGTTAGGACAGCTGAAGTTGCTAGCCAGTTTCTCATGGCTGACATGGTAGGAACTAGATTTGCAAAGATGAAGTATGAAATGCCAGTCATAATTACAAACATTTGAAGCGTCTTGGGAGAGCTACTGAATTCTGAGTTGATCTCCTGATTGCAAATTTGTCAGAGCATCAGTGAACTCAATGAAGAAATAAAAACTTCAAATATCGCAGTCAACCCTTTATGTGAAGAAAAGTCAAGGTATATTCCAATTTCATAAAATACTGAGAGTAATCACATGCACGAGGATGATAGGATCACATTGTGGCAATTATTGGAAAGACATCCTTAGAGTAAAGGTGGTCCATAAAAGCAATCAGTTCTGATAGTGAAGCAAGAGAATGCTTGTCAAAAATTGAATGTGGGAATATGGGGAAAGAAGAGAGGAATTGAGTAATAAATATGAAAACTGTGTATGAAAAATCAATGGACAATGCGTCGATTCTACTACCACTTACCTTTCACTTGCCTAAAGGGACAAGGAACACAGAAGCACCTGCCAATCTCACTTAATTAATAATTTAAAAAGCTGGTAAAAGTAGTTTTCTTTCCCTCTTTCAAGGAAGTAAAAATTTGAAAGAAAATGATTAGGTTTTAAATATCGGATGGTACTGATATGTATAAAAAATGTCAACTTATATATACGATATAAGCCCTATAACTTTGGTTCAAATTTCCGATGTTGCCCATATTATACGTCTTGTGCCTATTCCAATACAATAGTCCAAATGATGATAGTCAATAGAGAAAGTTCTTATTCTTCTTACAGAAGTCAGAAATTATATGAATATCCTTACACAACTATGCTTTTCTACATGATGTTGAATCAAGAAGTGAGAAGGAAAAGTGTCATCTTTTTTTGCTATGTGTTAAGTTTATCTGAAGTTGGAAGTTGACAGTAATTCATCTCTACGTAATCCACATGAATGACTTGAATAAGTATTTTTTGGTAAGAAATAAAAATCGATACCTTTAATGCTCTTCCTCCAAGAAGAACAAAGCCCATGTTGCCGAGAATCAAAGTTGCAAATTGCAAGATCCACTTGATGTAGTACATTCTCCTCCCTTCAGAATAGTTAGGATGTCATCAAATTTGTAAAATTTCATGTGTCATTTCTATCTATCATACTAGTAGTTATTGATCACCGTTCTTCTGATACTTGGAGATGTTATGATACATTAGCCAAAAAAATAAAAATAAATAAATAAACACCTTCTAGATATCATCTGGAAATTTTCTTCATGCTACGGGTCAATATTATACAACCTGATAGTTTTATGTTACTGGAGCAAGAGTTATAATCACTTGGTCTAAAAATTAAGGCTATTTGACAACATGGTTTCTGAAACCAAAGTTGAAAAACCATGGTTTGTATGCGCATACAAACCATGATTTTAGTGGTTTTCAAAGCCTTGGTGAGACGAGAATTTCCAAATCATGGTTTCATTGCCGTTTGGATCTCCCGAACCACAGTTTTGAAAACCCTTTTTTGGCATCCAAATAAGATATTGTGGTTTAGACTTCTAACCACATGAAGCCATGACTTACAACTCCAAGGAAAACAACAAAGATTAATAAAGTTGCTCCTGGTTATCTATGGATCTGAGAGAAATAAATTCAACAGCACAACAAATTAGAGGTAAAACATATGATATTTCTAATGCTAACAGTCGTCGGTGCTGCACCTCGAATAATTGAATCATGTGGATTGTGATTTTTGAATTACTCCTCACGTGATAGGTTTTTCCTGCCCCCACCCCCTCCCCCCTTCCTTCCCCGGATATGGCTTGGCCTTTACCATTTTTCTTGAAAGTACTTATGATCACATTTGCTAACTGTCTACTGTCTTTCATTCATACAGTTTTCATAAAACCCTCTGATTCTTTCTGCTGTGTATCATCATTAGTAGTGAAACACTCTCTATATGATAGAACAGAACAGAGCAGTAGAGCTAGCACATAGAAGAACAAGTAGCGGATTGGTTGGGAGCTTGAAAGGTCTGGGAGGCCAAACCCCTTCTGTTTGGATTTTGAAATTAGAATACCAGCATAAAGAGTACACAAGTTAGTTAATGGACTGATGACCATGAGATGATCTATGGCATTTCAGATGGGACTTTTTATGGAGGGCACAATAGTGTGCTTGCATAATTTAGGATGAATGCTGCTGAACGATGTCAAATAATCCTTAATCTCAAATTTGTATCGTAGAATTAGAAAGAATTAAGTTTCAGATCTTTGATTATGAAATTATCAAGTGGAAGGGCAATGGGTTTAATAATTAATTTTATTGTTGGGTGAAAACGAGATGAGGTCGTCAAACTTGTTGAATGTAGATACTAAGAGGAATATCTCAATCGAAAACTTTTTTCATTTATTGGTGGTCATTCTTCAATGAACAATTTGATGTTACGATAAAGAAATGAAAATTGCATGTCTTGGTTGTGGCTAGTTGGTCTGGAACCAGATAGCAATTGAGAGTTGGCTCCTGTATGAAATAATGTGTGACAATCTATTTGTAGTTTGGCAGAGGCTATGTAAAATCATAGTATATTATTTAAAGCTCAAGCCAACTTATGGTTGAAGAGAGTATTGTGTCTATGATATGCAATGACGCAGCTCAAGCATGTATTTACAATGTAGGCCATTGTTAAAAACTGTGAGAAATCAAAAGGAGATGTTGATAAACATATATAACATGACAACGGTTGGTGTTGTTCAACTTCTTTCGTGTTTAGATTCTGCAAGGTGTCTGGGGTTGAGTTTCTGCTCATATCATCTTTCTATCCTGTGCCTATATTAAAATGGGAAGGAATAATCAACAAATTTGTGATTTGCTGCGTCGGAAAAATTCTCAATGATAATTAGGTTTTGAAAAATAAAATTTTGATATGTTCTTATTCCTATTCAGTTTGGACTGAGTATATCAGAATTTATGATATGTACATGTACTCTTCATACGGGGTTTTACTGGGTCGTGCCATGTCAAACTTAAACTACAAAATTATTTACTTTCAGAAAAAATAAACAGAAAAGTTCTCTGGGGTCCTTGGCTGCTATTGATAAGTTTGATGGTTCCATTAGTAGAGAATGGTTTAGTAATACAATGTGGAGACAATTATACCACACCAGCCAGCTTGTCTCATGGCATCTCTCAAAATTGTGACAATTCGTTCTTTATGTTATTACTGATGGTGATAGCTTACTCAAAGTGATTCAGATATCATGTTTATGGGGTTTTTGACCTTTTTTCTTAATACTTTCTGATCTCTGCAGAAAGCTTCTGGTTTTACACTAAAAATCATGCCATGAGACTAAGAGAAGTGCTAGCCCCACAACCGTAGTGAGCCTCAGTTTGCTTTAAGGTGTGTGATATTATTATTTTGCTGCAATGTTTTGTTTTCTTTCTTTATTTATTTTTTTGTGCTGAGGAGCAGGAATCTTATAGAGATCGTTTTTATTCTTATCAAAGAAGAACAGGTTTAGCTGAAACTATTCAAATATGTCAACTAAATGATATTTTCTATAGCAGTTGGTGTTATGGATTTTCAGTTCAAGGGGATAGTAGAATAGTACGAGATCCACATCTTCATAAAAAATTTAATTTCGCTGGGTCCATGTCTGAAATGGCGGGACAATTTTTACACCTTTTGTGTAGGTCGCTACTTATGTGACAAGCAATTATGCTATCTTTGGATAATTAGAGTTATTGTCGCCGTTTACCGTCTGTGGCGTTAGTTAAAGGCAAAACTGATCATATAAAATGCATGAAATGCCATTCTGATAAAGAAAAGAAGCCATACAGAAAGAGGATTAGAAAAAAAAAGATACACTTTTGGTTGGTAGATTGTAATACCCAGTTCAAATAGTCCCACATTAGATGTGAGGCTAGAGCTATATTAATTAATAATGATTCCCATGAAATTATAAAATTAATCGTAACTAGTCTTTTGGGGGAGGAATCCATAACTAATTATAAATTATTTTAACTTTTGTTATTCTACCAGAAGGTTTAATATTCAAACCGAATATGTTGCTGGTATTTGTAGTAAATACTCGGTATTTCAGAAGTAAAACATTACATGTATTATAGTTGTATCAGAGCCGACACCAACCAGAAGTGTGCGGGCTAAGTGCCACAAGGAATTAAGTATTACACATAACAAAGTACCACACAAATATAGTGGGGGCCACCTCTTGAATCCGTGGGAGCTACCTTTAGTAGGGATGGATGTGTCCACGGGCTAAATTTTGGCCCTCCATATACAAAATTTTGAATTAGAAAAATAAAATTTTTATTTTTAATTCAAAATTTTGTATAGGACAAGCCAAAATTTGACCGTGGGAGCGTCCATTACTATCCCTAACCTTTAGAACTAATGGGGTTACCTCTAGAATTTCACACCGCCTTGTGATGTGTTAACGTGTTACGATACCCCCTAACGAGGGCCAATGTTTAAAATAACGATAACATAACGTTTTGTCTCTATTAGGTTATATAGAATATAGCGTAACGCATAACGTAGGTTATGCGATTTTCTATTTATTTAATTAAAAATAAATATAAAACTATATAAAATAAATTTTATAAATTAAAAAATGAATTAAAAATTCTAAAAGAAAATATAAAAAAATTATATCCCAGTATTAATTCTAAATTTCTAACAAGTTTCACAGTAATTCTCATAATTATCTTCATAAATTAAATTACATTCATACCCATAATTTCACATCTAAATAAGAAAATAAGATTTTAAAATAATTTTTAATTATTATCAATATTGTAATTTATATTTTGTAATGCTCAATTTATGTTATTTTTAATTATTTATTTTAGATTAGCTGAGAATTCAATTTAATTAGTAAATAAGAAATTTCAGTGATTAGAAAGGAATTATAACAAAAAAAATTAAGTAATTAGAAAGAAATTATAATTAGTAAATAAGAATGTATATGCTAATAATACCACAACAATCAAATAAGCAAACAATAACCCGTCAAGTGAAAAAAAACTACAGCAATTCGCTAACAATCAAAATAAATAATCGAAATCAATATAAAAACAATTTAAAAATGATTGTAAATAATGTAATATAACGTAATTTAACTTAACTTAACCTAAAATAACGTAAAATAACATAAAAAATGCACTGTTACGATGCATTGAGTTATTTTTCGACTATTAAGTAATGTTGACTTTCTGTTAGGTTTCATAACGCAACATAACGGATTTCATAACGCATTATTTTCAACATTGATGAGGACATTAGATTCTAAAAGAGAGAGAAAATGTAATACCCAGTTCAAATAGTTCTACATCGGATATGAGACAAGAACTATACTAGTTTATAATGATTCCATGAAGCCATAAGTAGTCTTAGCTAGCCTTTTTTAGGGAGGATTCGTGGCTAATTATAAATTATTTTAAATCTTGTTATTCTACCGGATACTTCAACATATTCAAAATTGGTACTTTTTTGTAGTAAATTTGTACGTACTCGTATACCATATATTAGAAGTGGAGTGTAACATAGCTCTTTTGCATACTTCGGAGGTATACAACACTACGGCTAAATGGATCTCTTTCCAGGTAATTTTCTTTTGTTGGTTACAGCAATTATGTACTTGTTTAAATGGATGCAATAAAGAATCAATTTCTAATGTTCCCTCATATATGAATATTAAAATTTTTAGTAATAAGAGAAACTTCTTTATTAGTATGCTTTCGAAATAATAGTGATGTACACTTATGCACATACTTGTTTAATATCGGAAAAGGAAACCTTATGCATGTATACCCTCTTCTTCATTTATTCTTTGGGAAATTATTTCCGTACCCAATTTTTTTTTTTATAACATTACTAAATAGTAAATTAAGATTGAGAAGAAACTACCAAATACGTGGCCCATGATATCTCTATATCTGATGAATCTCAGGCCATCAATCACATGGAATTCAGCCAACAGCCAGTTTGCATAAAATGCTAAGGCCCCTATAATTAAAAGCCCTGGAAGGCCCCATGTCCAGCCTAATGGGACCATTATCAAGTTTGAGAAGCTCAGCACATAGGCACAGTTGAACCCTGTCACCAACAAAAGTGCAACCTGTTGCCATGAATCTGCAAAAAAGAAGGAAAATTAGAAGAAAATATAGCAATAACAATGTGGTCATAAATATATTAATGTCAAGTAAGTACATTTCAGACACTGACTTTATTTAATTCTGCACCAAATTTATCTGAATGAAGACAAGAACATACTATATATACTTCACCTGCTTCTTTGATTCAAATGTCCATGTAAGAAAATTTTGATACTATAATTGTGGAGTGTTACTGTGCTGTGCTAATCCTATATCAAGTTCACTCTTTATAATCATATTAGAAAATGCTTTTGTATTCAAAATTTTGAAACCTGAATAATCATAGTAATTTCCTTACAATTACATTCGTAAAATTCTATATTTTGTTTGAAGAATGCTGTTTGTGTGATGATACAATTTTATTGCAAATGCTAACTTTTCTCCTTCAAAAAAGAAAGCTATATTGTATACATAATTGGGTTTGGAGAAAAAGTTTACCTCCCTATTTTTTGAAGCTTTCAACAATTTTGGAGTTTTAAAAGAAATTCCACTCAAGACTGACCTCTATCAACTGCATGAGCTGAAGCAGTCCCATACTTATTCTCTTCTTTGCTCTTCTCTGCTTGCTGCCCTGATTCAATGCTCAACACATTGATTTTTGCAACCGTTGCTTCGACTTCTTTCTGCTTGCCTTCCATTGCTCTTCTTCTTCTTCCTCCTCCTCTCAAAATTGAGAAGAAGCACAAATCATATGCTAAAGCTACAGCTTGTGGGCAATATAGGCTAGGTGAAGAGAAGCTGGTTTGTTTCACTTATGAATATTGCTGTCGCTACTTCAAATGACGAAAATACCATGCAACCAAAATGTATTTTTATGTTAGGATCGTGTGATATAATAGCAATAGGACAAATTTTGATGGTTCTTTTTTCTTGGTATGGCTGTCACCACACGTATCATTTATTATTGCTAGATGCCAATCTGATCACTGGGGCAAGACCAGGTGATAATTTTGCCTGGCCTTGTCATTGAATTGGTCAGGACCTTGTGTTTGATTGGTGTGAAGAGTGAACTAACGTGTCAGCCTTTGCAACTGGACTGGTGCATGGTTCTACTCAAGTTAACCCATGATTAGCGTAAAACATAAAGATATATTTCCAATTCTTACCATAGTTTCGAAGTTTTGACACAGCAGCAGGGTACAATTGAGCAATCAAAAGTATGGTGATATGCACATTTTAAAAGATATTTAATGACGTGCTAATGTAATTATTCTGCTTTTAGACTGGGCCTTATATGATATGGACAGTGTAAAATTTTCCAACATATTCTGATATTTCTATATGCAAGTGCATATATATGGATCAACAAAAGCTATTTTGTTATTGGCATTAATTGAAGTTTGAAGTAGTTTTTCTGATATATATTAGGATAATATCCTTACCTGTAAGTGTAAGGATTGCCATCGTTTTGTTTATATCTAACATGAAGTCATGGACAGTGGGTTCAAATTTTGAACAATATCCATATTCCTGACCTGTACATTTCTCGAGGAAAAAAAAACTTAGAAATATGTTTTTACCTGTATCTTTTCCATGTCCGCTTCGTCCACAATCTTACTTTGGATGAAATGATAGAGAACCAAACATCTCATGACAAACTGTTTAGGGGATATCTTGTGCACTTTTTCTCTATTGATGTAACGCCTCGCATCCCAAAATACGGATAGCATTCGGCAACGTATCATAAAAAAATACCCAAGCCTAAAACATATAAATACATATGTACAACTGCCACAAATATATACACATATATAATAAGATAACAATATGGAATTAAAACAATAAATTTCTTCCATAACTAAGGACCAATACAAGTGTATAGGGGAGCCAAACGATATTTATTTCATTATCAAAAAGTTTAAGTGAACAAAAGAAAAATGAATAATAAAGTTTCTAAAAAAGAAAACAAACTAGAAGAGTCTCAATCATATTCTTCCTGCAATAAATGTATTTGTTGAGAATCTGCTAACTCCTTAAAATATGGTTCCAGCTGTGATGGGTCTTTCTCCTCATTAATCTGCAAATCAATATCTGGACGTGCCAAGCCAAGATCGTTAGAATGATCTAGCAAGTACTACAAGAGGAGAAATAAAAATACACATGCACGCTATGTGTATATATAAATAAAATATAAAACTGAATAAAATCAAAAATCATGATAGTATCAAAATTTTAACTAACTGTTGAAAAGAATGTGAAATATTGATTTAAATTATATTTGTCTAAAAATAATAATAAATCAACCAGTAATTGTGAAAACATATCTTGAGCGATGTTGGAATTTAACTTGACGATAAAATTTATATGAAACTGTAAAATTATGAATGCAAATAAAATATAAATATATAAGAAGAAGTGAATATGAGTTGATTTGCAGTTATCTTGAGAATGATAATGGTCAGGAATACATTTGTATACATATATCATGGATAATCTTGTAGCAGAGATATATATAACAAAATGAACATGTATGTGAAATATGACATCATATTATATATTTTTTTGGTTAATTTTTTTGGAACTGTCAGAATTAGTGCGCCACATGTTTTACAAGTATCCTGTGCACATCCGGGACCACGACCATGATTCCTGGTACTGCCTCAGGACGTACCGCTAAGTACTAATGAATATGAACTCTGATGAGCCTAAACTCCAGGCGCGCAACCCTATATACTGATGGTGATCCGGTAATCACCCAGAACCTCCATGGTTGAGTCCCTAGGTTCGGTTGTACAACCTCAAGAATGCAAAACTCCTAAAACATCTGTACAGTTCTTTTTTCGAGTTTTCCCATAACCCCACAATTTTGTTTCATATTTTAAGAATAACAATTCTATAAATAAGCATGTAAATGACAATGTAAAATAAACACGTACATGTTTATATATTGGTTTCACTTATGGGGAAAAATGTCACACAATGAACTTATTACAAAGATGTAAAGGATCAATTTAATCCATCAAAATTTGAAAATTCAAATCAAATACAATGGACATAAAATTATAATTTTTGTGTATGTGTGCAAGCACACATATGTATTTTGTGTGTGTTTGTGTCTTTTCTTATGAAGAAGCATACATGTCCTTTTTAAAGAAATATATATATATATATATATATATATATATATATATATATATATATATATATATATATATTAGAATTCCTTTTTATCAATAAAAGGGATGATAGAGCAAATATCCATATATATATATATGTACATATAAGAATTGCTTATGCTTAATAAGTCAATGAAAGTATTAAAAAGAAATCGGATTAAAGAAAAAGTATTTGCATATTTTGAAATGACAGAATTATCATTGTGATGTTATAGCGAAAATGTTAGTTAATTAGCTTGAATACAAATAATGATCAGTAATGGAATTCCTAAATAGCTAAGGTAATTCACAAGCAATATATATCAGAAAATTATACAAGATAAAATCATTAAATATTTTTTTTATGATTATAGAAAATAATAACCTATCACAGAAGATTTTAATAAGTAAGTCTGTGGCTCCTTAAGAAATTTAAAAAAAAAGAAAATTATATATAGCCATCAAAATAATGAATGTCAGACTTATTAACAAACAATAAAACTATACACATGGGTCCCATTATCTTGACACAATGAGTAGAAATATTAAGACAAACTAATTAATTAATATTTTTTTGAATTTGCAGTTTTTGTAGCATCAATATCGAGCAACCCATATCTTTTAGTTGGATGAAATTTATACTTTCAAGATGTAATTTTTTTTTTTTTTGACGATCAACTTTAAATTTTTAAATCAAATCTAAACAAAAAATTATGAAACGAAAAGGAGAAATTCACAATAAATCAATATTAAGCTTTCTCAATAATTCAGTTGAAGATCCATGTGTTGGGATAATAAATAAAGTTTTGTTTGATTTTCCTTGTGTTATTCTAGTAGATAAACAAACTTATTATAATTTCTATTAAAGTCTGTTTAAGAGCATATTGTCTTCCATATAAATGTAGTTAACATACACTATATGCTGCTGGGAGTAGTTTAATAATTATACAATGTACATATGTTTAAGTATATAGAGAAAAGAGACATTTTGCTATTGCTATGGCTGGAAAAAAGAAAACTTAAATTGGAGGGAGAAGAGAGAGACACAAAGAAAGTTTCTTGTTTTTCTTTCTTTTTCTTTTTCTTTTACTTCATGGCTGAAACCTTGATTTTTTTTTTAAAGAAAACAACAAATAATAAATATTCACATAGTTGGGTCTTAAACTTGAATCTAAGTTATTATGGTATAATTAGATGAGATTCAAATAAGAAAAAAGAAAAATCTAGCTAATATTTGGACGGAATTTCATAATTTTCAATTTAATATATATATTCTTTTTAATGTCATCAACAAGAAATATCTAGCAAGACTAAGAAATGATTAAAGAAAAAATAGTAAATAAATAGGATTAAAATAATTAATCATACTCTAGATATATTAACCATCACAAAACAAAGAAAACATTAATCTAATCAAATTCTCATATTAATGAAATAAATGAAAAGAAGTGAGGCTAAAAATTCAAATACTTATAGAAAAGTGAAAGTAGGAGAAAAGCACTTGCCTAAAAAAAGACTCCACTTTAAAAATTGACCGCTAATGGTTCGGATTGGATTATCCTTTTCTCCCTTTTTATTTCTCTTTTCTTTCCTCTCTCTCCTCTTTTCTTCTCTTTTTTTTTGTTCTGCACTGTGGTGGAAGAGAAAAACGTGTTTTTAGTTCCCGTTTCTTATTTTTATTTTTTTATATAAATATTTACAAATTTATGTTAGTTTAGGATATATTTAGATATATAATAGATGCTTCTAATCCAATCTAAATTCAGTTAGATTTGTTAAGATCAAACTAACAAGTGTTTTAGATAAACTCAAATTATAAGTTAGATAAAAGATAACATTATTAAATAATATTATATAAATATCACTTTAGTATTTATGATAATACATTTAAAAATAAATAAACACAAAAATATTGTATAGGGAAACGGAGTGTTACAATTGATTATGTTGATGACCATCTCTCTTACCATATCTTTAGCACATGATTAGCTTTATCAAAAGCTAATCTAATTTTGACAAGGATATCCTTATTTATAGATATTGTTTTACCGAAGAATCAAGCTTTTTACAATTATTTCTGCTCTTTACTTGTCTACTTTCCAACTTTTCTACCTTTATATATATATATATATATATATATATATATATATATATATATAGAGAGAGAGAGAGAGAGAGAGAGAGAGAGAGATGGAAATGAGCTGACAGCTCATGCAAGTTACCTGAGCTGCAGTTCATTTCCACTATCTCCACACAAGTTTTGGTATTATTAAAATTCTGGGGAGTTCAAATGATATGAGGATCATTTTCATGAAGAGTTTTGAATGGAATGGCATGGTGTTAAACAGAAGAAAAATCAGTTTAGGACTTAGTTTTTAACATGATATATCTTTTAGCTCTCTGTTATATCTTTTAAATGTTGTTTCTTTCTCTACCTTTATCAACTTTTTCTTGCTTGAACTGACTATCACTTCGATATATAACTATTTTTTAATGATTAAAAGCGTATTTTGTTCTCATTAGATTGTTTGGATTTCAATTCTATATATCTGTGTGTGTGCGCGCGCGCGATATATATATGTGTGTGTATGCATATGCATATGTATATATATATGTATATGCATGCATATGTATATGTATGTTTGTATTTATATATATGTATATGTGAGAAAATATACCTATGTATGTGCTTAGGTAAGTTACTTATGCACACTTACTAAATTGCACATTTAGCAAATACTATAGATGGTCCGAACCTTGCAATGTAATCTTCTCAGCAATAAACCCCTATATATATAATCAACGATCAAGGGCGGTTATCGATTTTAAAGTTCGCTGTGTTCCAAGCCTAAATCTGTAACTTTTCAGATCTAGGTCAATCATTCAATTCAATTGCTATTTGTATGGTCAGGTTGGCGAAGATTTATGCGTTTAATGGATCTATGGGAGTTCATAGAAAATCTTTAAGGTTGCTGATCATTTACTATTTGATTGTTACGGCCTGGAGGAAGTTGTAAAAATCCTCGGTCACATTTACACCTCATAATTTCCAGCAACCAAGAGGCAGGATTCACTTATGAAGTCCACCATACAACAACAACTAAGCCTTTTATCTAAATTATTTGGAGTAGGCTACATTAACCAATAAAAGAATCATGCCGGATCGATCACTTTGATATTCCTTCTCAATTTATTTCTATCAAGTAATATCTCCTTATTTAAACCTCTAAACTCCATATCTTTGCGTATCACCTCCATCCAAATTTTCTTCGGTCTTCCCTTCGTTTTTTTAACTTGCCCTATATTGATAAACTCCCATCTTCGAACTGGTGCACTTGTAGGCCGAAGAGGAGAGTTTATTAATGTAGGACAAGTAAAAAAACGAAGTGAAGATCGAATAAAATATGGATGGAGGTGATACACAAATATATGGAGTCTAGAGATTTAAATAAAGAGATATTACTTGATAGAAATGAATGGAGAAGGAATATCAAAGTGATCGATCCGGCGTAATTCTTTTTTTGGTTCATGTAGCCTACCCCAAATACTTGGGATAAAAGGCTTAGTTGTTGTTGTATGGTGGAGTTCATTAAGTGAATCCTGCCTCTTGGTTGCTGGAAATTATGAGTTGTAAATGTGACTCTGGATTTTTACAACTTCCTCCAGGCCGTAACAATAAAATAGTAAATGATCATCAACCCTAGAGATTTTAGAGGAAATTATGAACTCCACCTTCAATCTCAAAATTACCACTTTTCTGCTTTTAGAAGGAATAATATCACAACCATCATCTCAGACATTGGTGTTCCCGTAGTAATAGTTAGCTACTTAGCTTTATTGCCAGTTCAGTTGTCCTTGGAATAGGAAGCATGTTCTGGTTATAAACTGAGTTAGCAGGGACATAAAAGGAGATAACAATATTGCTGCACCATCCAAATACTAGCTCATGTGATGGAGGTGCTGAGAAGTTAAATTCCCCACTATCCTTTGAGTCTCCCATAATTCCATTTTCTTCTCGTTACGACTCCTTCATACAGAACTTAAAGGCTTGATGGACAGTCATTACTAGGCTTTCTTCAGGATCTTCTTCATTCCTTCCTCCTTGGAATTCCTTTCGGGTTTGGCAATGAGCTAATGAATTTGGTTGGGGTGCCTTCTCAATTAGTTTGACTTTGTGTAGGCAAAATGGGCTATTGAGAGAAGAGGGAGGGATTATTTTTTGAGTTAGCTTAAGAAAGTTAAGGTAGATAGGGAAATTAATTTTTAGAAGTCTCATCATGTGCACTATTGTTTAGATGGATCTGCAGCATTGTTATCTCCTTATTACATTTCATCTAAGTTCTATCTTGACTTATTGCTATCTCCATATTACATTTCATCCAAGTTCTAAGTCAACTTTAATGAAACTAATTCACATAGTTAAGGGGGTATAAGTATGGCATTGTGCAATGTTCCCTTTCTTTTCCAGTTTAGATCCAGGTATATACACTACAAAAGCTGTTTGGCTTTTGGAACTTCCGGGGCTCAACCTGACTCTATTTCAGCACGAATAATTACTGAAATAATTCCTTCCCTCATCCGATATTCAACCAATGTAATATACTGGTCTTCCCTTTCAGATATGGATATATCGGTTATTTCTCCCTTTTGACTTCCGCTACATTCCAACAATGATATAAATTCATCCCAGCTGGATCCAAGTAAATGTTCAAACACGCAACTTCAATATAATGATATGTTCGTCAGCACATCATGGCTACATAACTTGCACGTTTCGGCAAAAAAGTTGGGAAAACATAATTTTGAATTTGTCACAGCAATGAAGACTTACAACCATGTTGCATCATCTAGTAAATAAATTCTACACTAGAATGAAATTATATAATGACGTTACACTGTCTAGTTAATACATTTATAAGTACTTGAAACATCATGAATCTACACAAAATCTGTAGATCTTGAAATCCTGTGATGATATCACATGATGTAGTTTATCTTGATCAGAAATGGGAGTTGAAATATTATGTATTTGCAAAGAATTTGTATATTTGAACATTATTTATTATCAATCTGATAGCGGAAGCGGTAGTTATTATCGATAATAGAGAGAAGATGACAATGTTGGCCCAGTGCCATGCCTTTTCTCCCCTGCTAGCAATATTTCCTTTGACCTGTAGTGGTGAAAAGTAGCTGTAAAATCTAACTTCACTCTGTCTACTAAGCTCCAAAAATAGACTGGAACAAAATTTAGAAGCCCTTACCTTGAGAAAAATCATGCTTGGGAAAACAAAGGTCAGTGGAAACAGAGTGAAGGACCCGATCAAGTTTACAAAATCTCCCATGAAAGGAAACATTGCTGTAATAAATGTATTCACTCCAAAAACCAGTGCTCGCAGGAAGAATCGACGTACGAGGTTCTCTTTAGTGAACATGTTCTTTTCTAGCCTTAAGAACTTGGTATCCAAAGCCTCATGTATTGGCACGATAAACATCTGATTTCATGGAAAAGATACAGTTTTAGAACCAGTCTAACTTGTGAAACATGTGAATATAATGTTACAAAGTACATGTAGAAGAAACATACATGCTGGGAAACTATGCTTTGTAAAAAGGCTGTTGAATTGATCAGAACCTTTGCCCATTTAGGCCCACTTAGCTCTTTTGGAAGATATTCTGAAACTGATCCACCATAGGCCCAGTAGCCGACTATGGTCACACTATAGTATATTGCCAGGCCAACTGTAAACTGTAGTGACAAAGCTTTCTTCATGTTGCTAACTACGGGCTTGCGAAGAGTTGACTGCAAAACAAAAGAGGTGCATCAGCATCTTGACATTTAAATCTAATACTCTGGAGGTTGAGGACGATGGAAATGTTTTTTTTTTTTCTCATCATCCTTCTGCATGTCCTATCAAACCTGTATCTCTGGGAGCAAACCGGAGGTGTTGCAAACAAGAATTGCTGCAACTGCACCAAAAGCATTGAAGAATTTATCCACCTTACTTCCACTGATATTGTAGTCCATGTTTTTGTTCCCACTCCCTAGGAAAATCGTAGGCATAGGAAAAGATACAAAGAAAAATCTGCTGTCAAAACTCGGCCTTCAAATTTATATCAACCAACAAATATCTAAAGGAAGTTGCAAGGAAGAGGGAAGAGAAGTAAGCACCATCTTTAACTAGGATTCCAAAGAGAGTGACATCGTAGATAATCGTTAGGATAGCTGAAGTTGCTAGCCAGTTTCTCATGGCTGACATGGTAGGAACTAGATTTGCAAAGATGAAGTATGAAATGCCAGTCATAATTACAAACATTTGAAGCGTCTTGGGAGAGCTACTGAACTCTGTGTTGATCTCCTGATTGCAAATTTGTCGGAGCATCAGTGAACTCAATGAAGAAATAAAAACTTCAAATATCGCAGTCAACCCTTTATGTGAAGAATAGTCAAGCTATATTCCAATTTTCATAAAATACTGAGAGTAATCACATGCACGAGGATGATAGGATCACATTGTGGCAATTATTGGAAAGACATCCTTAGACTAAAGGTGGTCCATAAAAGCAATCAGTTCTGATAGTGAAGCATGAGAATGCTTGTCAAAAATTGAATGTGGGAATATGGGGAAAGAAGAGAGGAATTGAGTATTAAATATGAAAACTGTGTATGAAAAATCAATGGACAATGCTTCGATTCTACTACCACTTACCTTTCACTTGCCTAAAGGGACAAGGAACACAGAAGCACCTGCCAATCTCACTTAATTAATAATTTAAAAAGCTGGTAAAAGTAGTTTTCTTTCCCTTTTTCAAAAATTTGAAAGAAAATGATTAGGTTTTAAATATCGGATGGTACTGATATGTATAAAAAAATGTTGACTTGTATATACGATATAAGCCCTATAACTTTGGTTCAAATTTCCGATGTTGCCCATATTATACGTCTTGTGCCTCTTCCAATACAATAGTCCAAATGATGATAGTCAATAGAGAAAGTTCCTATTCTTCTTACCGAAGTCAGAAAGTATATGAATATCCTTACACAACTATGCTTTGCTACATGATGTTGAATCAAGAAGTGAGAAGGAAAAGTGTCATCTTTTTTTTGCTATGTGTCAAGTTTATCTTAAGTTGGACGTTGACAGTAATTCATCTCTACGTAATCCACATGAATGACTTGAATAAGTATTTTTTGGTAAGAAATAAAAATCGATACCTTTAATGCTCTTCCTCCAAGAAGAACAAAGCCCATGTTGCTGAGAATCAAAGTTGCAAATTGCAAGATCCACGTGATGTAGTACATTCTCCTCCCTTCAGAATAGGTAGGATGTCATCAAATTTGTAAAATTTCATGTGTCATTTCTATCTATCATACTAGTAGTTATTGATCACCGTTCTTCTGATACTTGGAGATGTTATGATACATTAGCCAAAAAAATAAAAATAAATAAACAAACACCTTCTAGATATCATCTGGAAATTTTCTTCATGCTAGGGGTCAATAATATACAACCTGATAGTTTTATGTTACTGGAGCAAGAGTTATAATCACTTGGTCTAAAAATTAAGGCTATTTGACAACATGGTTTCTGAAACCAAAGTTGAAAAACCATGGTTTGTATGCATACAAACCATGATTTTAGTGGTTTTCAAAGCCTTGGTGAGACTAGAATTTCCAAATCATGGTTACATTGCCTTTTGGATCTCCCGAACCACAGTTTTGAAAACCCTTTTTTGGCATCCAAATAAGATATGGTTTCAATCTTGTGGTTTAGACTTCTAACCACATGAAGCCATGACTTACAACTCCAAGGAAAACAACAAAAATTAATAAAGTTGCTCCATGTTATCTATGGATCTAAGAGAAATAGATTCAACAACACAACAAATTAGAGGTAAAACATATGATATTTCTAATGCTAACAGTCGTCGGTGCTGCACCTCGAATAATTGAATTATGTGGATTGTGATTTTTGAATTACTCCTCACGTGATAGGTTTTTCCTGCCCCCACCCCACCCCCTCCCCCCCTTTCCTTCCCCGGATATCGCATGGCCTTTACCATTTTTCTTGAAAGTACTTATGATCACATTTGCTAACTATCTACTGTTTTTCATTCATGTAGTTTTCATAAAACCCTCTGATTCTTTCTGCTGTGTATCGTCATTAGTAGTGAAACACTCTCTATATGATAGAACAGAACAGAGCAGTAGAGCTAACACATAGAAGAACAAGTATCGGATTGGTTGGGAGCTTGAAAGGTCTGGGAGGCCAAACCCCTTCTGTTTGCATTTTGAAATTAGAATACCAGCATAAAGGGTACAAAAGTTAATTAATGGACAGATGACCATGAGATGATCTATGGCATTTCAGATGGGACTTTTTATGGAGGGCACAATAGTGTGCTTGCATAATTTAGGATGAATGCTGCTGAACGATGTCAAATAATCCTTAATCTGAAATTTGTATCGTAGAACTAGAAAGAATTAAGTTTCAGATCTTTAATTATGAAATTATCAAGTGGAAGGGCAATGGGTTTAATAATTAATTTTATTGTTGGGTGAAAACGAGATGAGGTCGTCAAACTTGTTGAATGTAGATACTAAGAGGAATATGTCAATCTAAAACTTTTTTCATTTATTGGTGGTCATTCTTCAATGAACAATTTGATGTTATGATAAAGAGATGAAAATTGCATGTCTTGGTTATTGCTAGTTGGTCTGGAACCAGATAGCAATTGAGAGTTGGCTCCTGTAAGAAATAATGTGTGACAATCTATTTGTAGTTTGGCAGAGGTTATGTAAAATCATAGTATATTATTTAAAGCTCAAACCAACTTATGGTTGAAGAGAGTATTGTGTCTGTGATATGCAATGACACAGCTCAAGCATGTATTTACAATGTAGGCCATTGTTAAAAATTGTGAGAAATCAAAAGGAGATGTTGATAAACATAAATAACCTGACAACAGTTGGTGTTGTTCAACTTCTTTTGTGTTTAGATTCTGCAAGGTGTCTGGAGTTGAGTTTCTGCTCATATCATCTTTCTATCCTGTGCCTATATTAAAATGGGAAGGAATAATCTACAAATTTGTGATTTGCTGCGTCGGAAAAATTCTCAATGATAATTAGGCTTTGAAAAATGAAATTTTTATATGTTCTTATTCCTATTCAGTTTGGGCTAAGTATATCAGAATTTATGATTTGTACATGTACTCTTCATACGGGGTTTTACTGGGTGGTGCCATGTCAAACTTAAACTACAAAATTATTTACTTTCAGAAAAAATAAACAGGAAAGTTCCCTGGGGTCCTTGGCTGCTATTGATAAGTTTGATGGTTCCATTAGTAGAGAATGGTCTAGTAATACAGTATGGAGACAATTATACCACACCAGCCAGCTTGTCTCATGGCATCTCTCAAAACTGTGACAATGTGTTCTTTATGTTATTACTGATGATGATAGCTTACTCAAAGTGATTCAGATATCATGTTTATGGGGTTTTTGACCTTTTTTCTTAATACTTTCTGATCTCTGCAGAAAGCTTCTGGTTCTACACTAAAAATCATGCCACGAGACTAAGAGAAGTGCTAGCCCCACAGCTGAAGTGAGCCTCAGTTTGCTTTAAGGTGTGTGATATTATTATTTTGCTGCAATGTTTTGTTTTATTTATTTATTTATTTTTTTGTGTTGAGGCGTAGGAACCTCATATAGATCGTTTTTATTCTTCTTATCAAAGAAGAACAGGTTTAGCTGAAACTATTCAAACATGTCAACTAAATGATATTTTCCATAGCAGTTGGTGTTATGGATTTTCAGCTCAAGGGGATAGTAGAATAGTACGAGATCCTAATCTTCATAAAAAATTTAATTTCGCTTGGTCCATGTCTGAAATAGCGAGACAATTTTTACACCTTTTGTGTAGGTCGCTACTTATGTGACAAGCAATTATGCTACCTTTGGACAATTAGAGTTATTGTCGCTGTTTACCGTCTGTGGCATTAGTTAAAGGCAAAACTGATCATATAAAATGCATGAAAATGCCATTCTGATAAAGAAACGAAGCCATACAGAAAGAGGATTAGAAAAAAAAACAGATACACTTTTGGTTGGTAGATTGTAATATCCAGTTCAAATAGTCTCACATTAGATGTGAGGCTAGAGCTATAGTAATTAATAATGATTTCCATGAAACTATAAAATTAATCGTAACTAGCCTTTTGGGGAAGGAATCCATAACTAATTATAAATTATTTTAACTTTTGTTATTCTATCAGAAGGTTTAATATTCAAACCGAATATGTTGCTGGTATATGTAGTAAATACTCGGTATTTCAGAAGTAGGACATTACATGTATTATAGTTGTATCAGAGCCGACACCAACCGAAAATGTGCGAGCTAAGTGCCACATGGAATTAAGTGTTACACATAACAAAGTACCTCACAAATATAGTGGGGGTCACCTCTTGAATCCGTGGGAGGCACTTTTAGTAGGGATGGTAATGGATGCGTCCACATACTAAATTTTGGCCCTCCATATATAAAATTTTGAATTAGAAAAATAAAATTTTCATTTTTAATTCAAAATTTTGTATAGGACAATCCAAAATTTGACCCGTGGACGCATCCATTATCATCCCTAACCTTTAGAATTCATGGGGTCACCTCTAGAATTCCACACCGCCTTGTGATGTGTTAATGTGTTACGATACCCCCTAACGAGGACCAATGTTTAAAATAACGATAACGGTAACATAACGTTTTGTCTCTATTAGGTTATATAGCATATAGCATAACGCATAACGTAGGTTATGCGATTTTCTATTTATTTAATTAAAAATAAATATAAAACTATATAAAATAAAATTTATAAATTAAAAATTCTAAAAGAAAATATAAAAAATATATTCCAGCTTTAATTCTAAATTTCTAATAAGTTTCACAGTAATTCTCATATTTATCTTCATAAATTAAATTATATTCACACCCATAATTTCAGTCATCATCTAATTAAGAAAATAAGATTTCAAATTTATTTTCAATTATTATCAATATTGTAATTTATATTTTGTAATGCTCAATTTATGTTATTTTTAATTATTTATTTTAGATTAGTTGAGAATTCAATTTAATTAGTAAATAAGAAATTTCAGTAATTGGAAAGGAATTATAAAAAAAAAAAATTCAGTAATTGGAAAGAAATTATAATTAGTAAATAAGGATGTACAAACTAACAATACCACAAACAATCAAATAAGCAAACAACAACCCGTCAAGTGAAAAAAAACCTACAGCAATTCGCTAGCAATCAAAATAAATAATCAAAATCAATATAAAAACTATTTAAAAATTATTGTAATTAACGTAACATAACGCAAAATAACGTAAAATAACCTAAAAAACGCAACGTTATGATGCATTGAGTTATTTTCGACTGTTAAATAACGTTGGTTTTATGTTAGGTTTCATAACGCAACATAATGGGTTTCATAACGCGTTATTTTTAACATTAACGAGGACATTAGATCCAAAAAGAGAGAGAAAATGTAATACCCAGTTCAAATAGTCCCACATCGGATATGAGACAAGAACTATAGTAGTTTATAATGATTCCATGAGGCCAAAAGTAGTCTTAACTAGCTTTTTTGAGGGAGGTATTCATGGCTAATTACAAATTATTTTAAATCTTGTTATTCTAGCGGAGACTTCAGCATATCCAAAACTGGTACTTTTTTGTAGTAAATTTGTACATACTCGTATACCATATGTTGGAAGTGGAGTGTAACATAGCTCTTTTGCATACTTCGGAGGTATACAACACTACGTCTAAATGGATCTCTTTCCAGGTAGTTTTCTTTTGTTGATTACAACAATTATGTACTTGTTTAAATGGATGCAATAAAGAATCAATTTCTAATGTTCCCTCATATATGAATATTAAAATTTTTAGTGATAAGAGAAACTTCTTTATTAGTATGCTTTCGAAATAATAGTGATGTACACTTATGCACATACTTGTTTAATATCGGAAAAGGAAACCTTATGCATGTATACCCTCTTCTTCATTTATTCTTTGGGAAATTATTTCCGTACCCAATTTCTTTTTTTATAACATTACTAAATAGTAAATTAAGATTGAGAAGAAACTACCGAATACGTAGCCCATGATATCTCTATATCTGATGAATCTCTGGCCATCAATCACATGGAATTCAGCCAACAGCCAGTTTGCATAAAATGCTAAGGCCCCTATAATTAAAAGCCCTGGAAGGCCCCATGTCCAGCCTAATGGGACCATTATCAAGTTTGAGAAGCTCAGCACATAGGCACAGTTGAACCCTGTCACCAACAAAAGTGCAACCTGTTGCCATGAATCTGCAAAAAAGAAGGAAAATTAGAAGAAAATATAGCAATAACAATGAGGTCATAAATATATTAATGTCAAGTAAGTACATTTCAGACACTGACTTTATTTAATTCTGCACCAAATTTATCTGAATGTAGACAAGAACATACTATATATACTTCACCTGCTTCTTTGATTCAAATGTCCATGTAAGAAAATTTTGATACTATAATTGTGGAGTGTTACTGTGCTGTGCTAATCCTATATCAAGTTCACTCTTTATAATCATATTAGAAAATGCTTTTGTATTCAAAATTTTGAAACCTGAATAATCATAGTAATTGCCTTACAATTACATTCGTAAAATTCTATATTTTGTTTGAAGAATGCTGTTTGTGTGAGGATACAATTTTATTGCAAATGCTAACTTTTCTCCTTCGAAAAAGAAAGCTATATTGTATACATAATTGGGTTTGGAGAAAAAGTTTACCTCCCTATTTTTTGAAGCTTTCAACAATTTTGGAGTTTTAAAAGAAATTCCACTCAAGACTGACCTCTATCAACTGCATGAGCTGAAGCAGTCCCATACTTATTCTCTTCTTGGCTCTTCTCTGCTTGCTGCCCTGATTCAATGCTCAACACATTGATTTTTGCAACCGTTGCTTCGACTTCTTTCTGCTTGCCTTCCATTGCTCTTCTTCTTCTTCCTCCTCCTCTCAAAATTGAGAAGAAGCACAAATCATATGCTAAAGCTACAGCTTGTGGGCAATATAGGCTAGGTGAAGAGAAGCTGGTTTGTTTCACTTATGAATATTGCTGTCGCTACTTCAAATGACGAAAATACCATGCAACCAAAATGTATTTTTATGTTAGGATCGTGTGATATAATAGCAATAGGACAAATTTTGATGGTTCTTTTTTCTTGGTATGGCTGTCACCACACGTATCATTTATTATTGCTAGATGCCAATCTGATCACTGGGGCAAGACCAGGTGATAATTTTGCCTGGCCTTGTCATTGAATTGGTCAGGACCTTGTGTTTGATTGGTGTGAAGAGTGAACTAACGTGTCAGCCTTTGCAACTGGACTGGTGCATGGTTCTACTCAAGTTAACCCATGATTAGAGTAAACATAAAGATATATTTCCAATTCTTACCATAGTTTCGAAGTTTTGACACAGCAGCAGGGTACAATTGAGCAATCAAAAGTATGGTGATATGCACATTTTAAAAGATATTTAATGACGTGCTAATGTAATTATTCTGCTTTTAGATTTGGCCTTATATGATATGGACAGTGTAAAATTTTCCAACATATTCTGATATTTCTATACGCAAGTGCATATATATGGATCAACAAAAGCTATTTTGTCATTGGCATTAATTGAAGTTTGAAGTAGTTTTTCTGATATATATTAGGATAATATCCTTACCTGTAAGTGTAAGGATTGCCATCGTTTTGTTTATATCTAACATGGAGTCATGGACAGTGGGTTCAAATTTTGAACAATATCCATATTCCTGACCTGTACATTTCTCGAGGAAAAAAAAACTTAGAAATATGTTTTTACCAGTATCTGTTCCGTGTCCGCTTCGTCTACAATCTTACTTTGGATGAAATGATAGAGAACCAAACAGCTCATGACAAACTGTTTAGGGGATATCTTGTGCACTTTTTCTCTATTGATGTAACGTCTCGCATCCCAAAATATGGATAGCATTTGGCAACATATCATAAAAGAATACCCAAGCCTAAAACATATAAATACATATGTACAACTGCCACAAGTACATACACATATATAATAAGATAACAATATGGAATTAAAACAATAAATTTCTTCCATAACTAAGGACCAATACAAGTGTATAGGGGAGCCAAACGATCTTTAATTCATTATCAAAAAGTTTAAGTGAACAAAAGAAAAATGAATAATAAAGTTTCTAAAAATGAAAACAAACTAGAAGAGTCTCTATCATATTCCTCCTGCAACAAATGTATTTGTTAAGAATCTGCTAACTCCTTAAAATATGGTTCCAGCTGTGATGGGTATTTCTTCTCATTAACTGCAAATCAATATCTGGGCGTGCCAAACCAAGATCGTTAGAATGATCTAGCAAGTACTACAAGAGAAGAAATAAAAATATACATGCACGCTATGTGTATATATAAATAAAATATAAAACTGAATAAAATCATAAAATCATGATAGTATCAAAATTTTAACTAACTATTGAAAAGAATGTGAAATATTGATTTAAATTATATTTGTCTAAAAATAATAATAAATCAACCAGTAATTGTTAAAACATATCTTGAGCGATGTTGGAATTTAACTTGACGATAAAATTTATATGAAACTGTAAAATTATGAATGCAAATAAAATATAAATATATAAGAAGAAGTGAATATGAGTTGATTTGCAGTTATCTTGAGAATGATAATGGTCAGGGATACATTTGTATACATATATCATGGATAATCTTGTAGCAGAGATATATATAACAAAATGAAAATGCATATGAAATATGACATTATATTATATATTTTTTTGGTTAATTTTTTTGGAACTGTCAGAATTAGTGCGCCACATGTTTTACAAGTATCCTGTGCATATCCGGGATCACGACCATTATTCCTGGTACTGCCTCAGTACGTACCGCTAAGTACTAATGAATATGAACTCTGATGAGCCTAAACTCCAGGCGCACAACCCTATATACTGATGGTGTCCAGTAATCATCCAGAACCCCCATAGTTGGATCCCTAAGTTCGGTTATACAACCTCAAGAATGCAAAACTCCTAAAACATGTGTACAGTTCTTTATTCGAGTTTTCCCATAACCCCACAATTTTGTTTCATATTTTAAGAATAACAATTCTATAAATAAGCATGTAAATGACAATGTAAAATAAATACGTACATGTTTATATATTGGTTTCACTGATGGGGAAAAATGTCACACAATGAACTTATTACAAAGATGTAAAGGATCAATTTAATCCATCAAAATTTGAAAATTCAAATCAAATACAATGGACATATAAAATTATAATTTTTGTGTATGTGTGCAAGCAGACATATGTATTTTGTGTGTGTTTGTGTCTTTTCTTATGAAGAAGCATACATGTCCTTTTTAAAGAATATATATATATATATATATATATATATATATATATATATATATATATATATATATATATATATATATATATATTAGAAATTCCTTTTTATCAATAAAAGGGATGATAGAGCAAATATCCATATATATATATATATATATATATATATATATATATATATATATATATATGTACATATAAGAATTGTTTATGCTTAATAGGTCAATGAAAGTATTAAAAAAAAATCGGATTAAAGAAAAAGTATTTGCATATTTGAAATGACAGAATTATCATTGTGATGTTATAGAGAAAATGTTAGTTAATTAGCTTGAATACAAATAATGGTCAGTAATGGAATTCCTAAATAGCTAAGGTAATTCACAAGCAATATATATCAGAAAATTATACATGATAAAATCATTAAATATTTTTTTTATGATTATAGAAAATAATAACCTATCACAGAAGATTTTAATAAGTAAGTCTGTGGCTCCTTAAGAAATTTAAAAAAAAAGAAAATTATATATAGCCATCAAAATAATGAATGTCAGACTTATTAACAAACAATAAAACTATACACATGGGTCCCATTATCTTGACACAATGAGTAGAAATATTAAGACAAACTAATTAATTAATATTTTTTTGAATTTGCAGTTTTTGTCAACATCAATATCGAGCAACCCATATCTTTTAGTTAGATGAAATTTATACTTTCAAGATGTAATTTTTTTTTCTTGACGATCAACTTTAAATTTTTAAATCAAATCTAAACAAAAAATTATGAAACGAAAATGAGAAATTCACAATAAATCAATATTAAGCTTTCTCAATAATTCAGTTGAAGATCCATGTGTTGGGATAATAAATAAAGTTTTGTTTGATTTTCCTTGTGATATTCCAGTAGATAAACAAACTTATTATAATTTCTATTAAAGTCTGTTTAAGAGCATATTGTTTTCCATATAAATGTAGTTAACATACACTATATGCTGCTGGGAGTAGTTTAATAATTATACAATGTACATATGTTTAAGTATATAGAGAAAAGAGACATTTTGCTATGGCTGGAAAAAAGAAAACTTAAATTGGAGGGAGAAGAGAGAGACACAAAGAAAGTTTCTTGTTTTTCTTTCTTTTTCTTTTTCTTTTACTTCATGGCTGAAACCTTGATTTTTTTTTTTAAAGAAAACAACAAATAATAAATATTCACATAGTTGGGTCTTAAACTTGAATTTAAGTTATTATGGTATAATTAGATGAGATTCAAATAAGAAAAAAGAAAAATCTAGCTAATATTTGGACGGAATTTCATAATTTTCAATTTAATATATATATTCTTTTTAATGTCATCAACAAGAAATATCTAGCAAGACTAAGAAATGATTAAAGAAAAAATAGTAAATAAATAGGATTAAAATAATTAATCATACTCTAGATATATTAACCATCACAAAACTAAGAAAACACTAATCTAATCAAATTCTCATATTAATGAAATAGATGAAAAGAAGTGAGGCTAAAAATTCAAATACTTATAGAAAAGTGAAAGTAGGAGAAAAGCACTTGTCTAAAAAAAGACTCCACTTTAAAAATTGACCGCTAATGGTTCGGATTGGATTATCCTTTTCTCCCTTTTTATTTCCCTTTTCTTTCCTCTCTCTCCTCTTTTCTTCTCTTTTTTTTTTGTTCTGCATTGTGGTGGAAGAGAAAAACATGTTTTTAGTTCCCGTTTCTTATTTTTATTTTTTTATATAAATATTTACAAATTTATGTTAGTTTAGGATATATTTAGATATATAATAGATGTTTCTAATCCAATCTAAATTCAGTTAGATTTGTTAAGATCAAACTAACAAGTGTTTTAGATAAACTCAAATTATAAGTTAGATAAAAGATAACATTATTAAATAATATTATATAAATATCACTTTAGTATTTATGATAATACATTTAAAAATAAATAAACACAAAAAAATTGTATAGGGAAACGGGGTGTTACAATTGATTATGTTGATGATCATCTCTCTTACCATATCTTTAGCACATGATTAGCTTTATCAAAAGCTAATCTAATTTTGACAAGGATATCCTTATATATAGATATTGTTTTACCGAAGAATCAAGCTTTTTACAATTATTTCTGCTCTTTACTTGTCTACTTTCCAACTTTTCTACCTTTATATATATATATATATATATATATATATATATATATATATATATATATATATATATATATATAGAGAGAGAGAGAGAGAGAGAGAGAGAGATGGAAATGAGCTGACAGCTCACGCAAGTTACCTGAGCTGCAGTTCATTTCCACTATCTCCACACAAGTTTTGGTATTATTAAAATTCTGGGGAGTTCAAATGATATGAGGATCATTTTCATGAAGAGTTTTGAATGGAATGGCATGGTGTTAAACAGAAGAAAAATCAGTTTAGGACTTAGTTTTTAACATGATATATCTTTTAGCTCTCTGTTATATCTTTTAAATGTTGTTTCTTTCTCTACCTTTATCAACTTTTTCTTGCTTGAACTGACTATCACTTCGATATATAACTATTTTTTAATGATTAAAAGCGTATTTTGTTCTCATTAGATTGTTTGGATTTCAATTCTATATATCTGTGTGTGTGCGCGCGCGCGATATATATATGTGTGTGTATGCATATGCATATGTATATATATATGTATATGCATGCATATGTATATGTATGTTTGTATTTATATATATGTATATGTGAGAAAATATACCTATGTATGTGCTTAGGTAAGTTACTTATGCACACTTACTAAATTGCACATTTAGCAAATACTATAGATGGTCCGAACCTTGCAATGTAATCTTCTCAGCAATAAACCCCTATATATATAATCAACGATCAAGGGCGGTTATCGATTTTAAAGTTCGCTGTGTTCCAAGCCTAAATCTGTAACTTTTCAGATCTAGGTCAATCATTCAATTCAATTGCTATTTGTATGGTCAGGTTGGCGAAGATTTATGCGTTTAATGGATCTATGGGAGTTCATAGAAAATCTTTAAGGTTGCTGATCATTTACTATTTGATTGTTACGGCCTGGAGGAAGTTGTAAAAATCCTCGGTCACATTTACACCTCATAATTTCCAGCGACCAAGAGGCAGGATTCACTTATGAAGTCCACCATACAACAACAACTAAGCCTTTTATCTAAATTATTTGGAGTAGGCTACATTAACCAATAAAAGAATCATGCCGGATCGATCACTTTGATATTCCTTCTCAATTTATTTCTATCAAGTAATATCTCCTTATTTAAACCTCTAAACTCCATATCTTTGCGTATCACCTCCATCCAAATTTTCTTCGGTCTTCCCTACGTTCTTTTAACTTGCCCTACATTGATAAACTCCCATCTTCAAACTGGTGCACTTGTAGGCCGAAGAGGGGAGTTTATTAATGTAGGACAAGTAAAAAAACGAAGTGAAGATCGAATAAAATATAGATGGAGGTGATACACAAATATATGGAGTTTAGAGATTTAAATAAAGAGATATTACTTAATAGAAATGAATGGAGAAGGAATATTAAAGTGATCGATCCGGCATAATTCTTGTTTTGGTTCATGTAGCCTACCCCAAATACTTGGGATAAAAGGCTTAGTTGTTGTTGTATGGTGGAGTTCATTAAGTGAATCCTGCCTCTTGGTTGCTGGAAATTATGAGTTGTAAATGTGACTCTGGATTTTTACAACTTCCTCCAGGCCGTAACAATAAAATAGTAAATGATCATCAACCCTAGAGATTTTAGAGGAAATTATGAACTCCACCTTCAATCTCAAAATTACCACTTTTCTGCTTTTAGAAGGAATAATATCACAACCATCATCTCAGACATTGGTGTTCCCGTAGTAATAGTTAGCTACTTAGCTTTATTGCCAGTTCAGTTGTCCTTGGAATAGGAAGCATGTTCTGGCTATAAACTGAGTTAGCAGGGACATAAAAGGAGATAACAATATTGCTGCACCATCCAAATACTAGCTCATGTGATGGAGGTGCTGAGAAGTTAAATTCCCCACTATCCTTTGAGTCTCCCATAATTCCATTTTCTTCTCGTTACGACTCCTTCATACAGAACTTAAAGGCTTGATGGACAGTCATTACTAGGCTTTCTTCAGGATCTTCTTCATTCCTTCCTCCTTGGAATTCCTTTCGGGTTTGGCAATGAGCTAATGAATTTGGTTGGGGTGCCTTCTCAATTAGTTTGACTTTGTGTAGGCAAAATGGGCTATTGAGAGAAGAGGGAGGGATTATTTTTTGAGTTAGCTTAAGAAAGTTAAGGTAGATAGGGAAATTAATTTTTAGAAGTCTCATCATGTGCACTATTGTTTAGATGGATCTGCAGCATTGTTATCTCCTTATTACATTTCATCTAAGTTCTATCTTGACTTATTGCTATCTCCATATTACATTTCATCCAAGTTCTAAGTCAACTTTAATGAAACTAATTCACATAGTTAAGGGGGTATAAGTATGGCATTGTGCAATGTTCCCTTTCTTTTCCAGTTTAGATCCAGGTATATACACTACAAAAGCTGTTTGGCTTTTGGAACTTCCAGGGCTCAACCTGACTATTTCAGCACGAATAATTACTGAAATAATTCCTTCCCTCATCCGATATTCAACCAATGTAATATACTGGTCTTCCCTTTCAGATATGGATATATCGGTTATTTCTCACTTTTGACTTCCGCTACATTCCAACAATGATATAAATTCATCCCAGCTGGATCCAAGTAAATGTTCAAACACGCAACTTCAATATAATGATATGTTCGTCAGCACATCATGGCTACATAACTTGCACGTTTCGGCAAAAAAGTTGGGAAAACATAATTTTGAATTTGTCACAGCAATGAAGACTTACAACCATGTTGCATCATCTAGTAAATAAATTCTACACTAGAATGAAATTATATAATGACGTTACACTGTCTAGTTAATACATTTATAAGTACTTGAAACATCATGAATCTACACAAAATCTGTAGATCTTGAAATCCTGTGATGATATCACATGATGTAGTTTATCTTGATCAGAAATGGGAGTTGAAATATTATGTATTTGCAAAGAATTTGTATATTTGAACATTATTTATTATCAATCTGATAGCGGAAGCGGTAGTTATTATCGATAATAGAGAGAAGATGACAATGTTGGCCCAGTGCCATGCCTTTTCTCCCCCGCTAGCAATATTTCCTTTGACCTGTAGTAGTGAAAAGTAGTAGTAAAATCTAACTTCACTCTGTCTACTAAGCTCCAAAAATAGACTGGAACAAAATTTAGAAGCCCTTACCTTGAGAAAAATCATGCTTGGGAAAACAAAGGTCAGTGGAAACAGAGTGAAGGACCCGATCAAGTTTACAAAATCTCCCATGAAAGGAAACATTGCTGTAATAAATGTATTCACTCCAAAAACCAGTGCTCGCAGGAAGAATCGACGTACGAGGTTCTCTTTAGTGAACATGTTCTTTTCTAGCCTTAAGAACTTGGTATCCAAAGCCTCATGTATTGGCACGATAAACATCTGATTTCATGGAAAAGATACAGTTTTAGAACCAGTCTAACTTGTGAAACATGTGAATATAATGTTACAAAGTACATGTAGAAGAAACATACATGCTGGGAAACTATGCTTTGTAAAAAGGCTGTTGAATTGATCAGAACCTTTGCCCATTTAGGCCCACTTAGCTCTTTTGGAAGATATTCTGAAACTGATCCACCATAGGCCCAGTAGCCGACTATGGTCACACTATAGTATATTGCCAGGCCAACTGTAAACTGTAGTGACAAAGCTTTCTTCATGTTGCTAACTACGGGCTTGCGAAGAGTTGACTGCAAAACAAAAGAGGTGCATCAGCATCTTGACATTTAAATCTAATACTCTGGAGGTTGAGGACGATAGAAATGTTTTTTTTTTTTTTTCTCATCATCCTTCTGCATGTCCTATCAAACCTGTATCTCTGGGAGCAAACCGGAGGTGTTGCAAACAAGAATTGCTGCAACTGCACCAAAAGCATTGAAGAATTTATCCACCTTACTTCCACTGATATTGTAGTCCATGTTTTTGTTCCCACTCCCTAGGAAAATCGTAGGCATAGGAAAAGATACAAAGAAAAATCTGCTGTCAAAACTCGGCCTTCAAATTTATATCAACCAACAAATATCTAAAGGAAGTTGCAAGGAAGAGGGAAGAGAAGTAAGCACCATCTTTAACTAGGATTCCAAAGAGAGTGACATCGTAGATAATCGTTAGGATAGCTGAAGTCGCTAGCCAGTTTCTCATGGCTGACATGGTAGGAACTAGATTTGCAAAGATGAAGTATGAAATGCCAGTCATAATTACAAACATTTGAAGCGTCTTGGGAGAGCTACTGAACTCTGAGTTGATCTCCTGATTGCAAATTTGTCGGAGCATCAGTGAACTCAATGAAGAAATAAAAACTTCAAATATCGCAGTCAATCCTTTATGTGAAGAATAGTCAAGCTATATTCCAATTTTCATAAAATACTGAGAGTAATCACATGCACGAGGATGATAGGATCACGTTGTGGCAATTATTGGAAAGACATCCTTAGACTAAAGGTGGTCCATAAAAGCAATCAGTTCTGATAGTGAAGCAAGAGAATGCTTGTCAAAAATTGAATGTGTGAATATGGGGAAAGAAGAGAGGAATTGAGTATTAAATATGAAAACTGTGTATGAAAAATCAATGGACAATGCTTCGATTCTACTACCACTTACCTTTCACTTGCCTAAAGGGACAAGGAACACAGAAGCACCTGCCAATCTCACTTAATTAATAATTTAAAAAGCTGGTAAAAGTAGTTTTCTTTCCCTTTTTCAAGGAAGTAAAAATTTGAAAGAAAATTATTAGGTTTTAAATATCGGATGGTACTGATATGTATAAAAAAATGTTGACTTGTATATACGATATAAGCCCTATAACTTTGGTTCAAATTTCCGATGTTGCCCATATTATACGTCTTGTGCCTATTCCAATACAATAGTCCAAATGATGATAGTCAATAGAGAAAGTTCCTATTCTTCTTACAGAAGTCAGAAAGTATATGAATATCCTTACACAACTATACTTTTCTACATGATGTTGAATCAAGAAGTGAGAAGGAAAAGTGTCATCTTTTTTTTGCTATGTGTCAAGTTTATCTGAAGTTGGAAGTTGACAGTAATTCATCTCTACGTAATCCACATGAATGACTTGAATAAGTATTTTTTGGTAAGAAATAAAAATCGATACCTTTAATGCTCTTCCTCCAAGAAGAACAAAGCCCATGTTGCTGAGAATCAAAGTTGCAAATTGCAAGTTCCACGTGATGTAGTACATTCTCCTCCCTTCAGAATAGGTAGGATGTCATCAAATTTGTAAAATTTCATGTGTCATTTCTGTCTATCATACTAGTAGTTATTGATCACCGTTCTTCTGATACTTGGAGATGTTATGATACATTAGCCAAAAAAATAAAAATAAATAAACAAACACCTTCTAGATATCATCTGGAAATATTCTTCATGCTAGGGGTCAATAATATACAACCTGATAGTTTTATGTTACTGGAGCAAGAGTTATAATCACTTGGTCTAAAAATTAAGGCTATTTGACAACATGGTTTCTGAAACCAAAGTTGAAAAACCATGGTTTGTATGCATACAAACCATGATTTTAGTGGTTTTCAAAGCCTTGGTGAGACTAGAATTTCCAAATCATGGTTTCATTGCCTTTTGGATCTCCCGAACCACAGTTTTGAAAACCCTTTTTGGGCATCCAAATAAGATATGGTTTCAATCTTGTGGTTTAGACTTCTAACCACATGAAGCCATGACTTACAACTCCAAGAAAAACAACAAAAATTAATAAAGTTGCTCTAGGTTATCTATGGATCTAAGAGAAATAGATTCAACAGCACAACAAATTAGAGGTAAAACATATGATATTTCTAATGCTAACAGTCGTCGGTGCTGCACCTTGAATAATTGAATTATGTGGATTGTGATTTTTGAATTACTCCTCACGTGATAGGTTTTTCCTGCCCCCACCCCCTTCCCCCTTTCCTTCCCCGGATATCGCTTGGCCTTTACCATTTTTCTTGAAAGTACTTATGATCACATTTGCTAACTGTCTACTATTTTTCATTCATGTAGTTTTCATAAAACCCTCTGATTCTTTCTGCTGTGTATCGTCATTAGTAGTGAAACACTCTCTATATGATAGAACAGAACAGAGCAGTTGAGCTAACACATAGAAGAACAAGTAGCGGATTGGTTGGGAGCTTCAAAGGTCTGGGAGGCCAAACCCCTTCTGTTTGGATTTTGAAATTAGAATACCAGCATAAATGGTACACAAGTTAATTAATGGACAGAGACCATGAGATGATCTATGGCATTTCAGATGGGACTTTTTATGGAGGGCACAATAGTGTGCTTGCATAATTTAGGATGAATGCTGCTGAACGATGTCAAATAATCCTTAATCTGAAATTTGTATCGTAGAACTAGAAAGAATTAAGTTTCAGATCTTTAATTATGAAATTATCAAGTGGAAGGGCAATGGGTTTAATAATTAATTTTATTGTTGGGTGAAAACGAGATGAGGTCGTCAAACTTGTTGAATGTAGATACGAAGAGGAATATCTCAATCTAAAACTTTTTTCATTTATTGGTGGTCATTCTTCAATGAACAATTTGATGTTATGATAAAGAGATGAAAATTGCATGTCTTGGTTGTTGCTAGTTGGTCTGGAACCAGATAGCAATTGAGAGTTGCTCCTGTAAGAAATAATGTGTAACAATCTATTTGTAGTTTGGCAGAGGTTATGTAAAATCATAGTTTATTATTTAAAGCTCAAACCAACTTATGGTTGAAGAGAGTATTGTGTCTGTGATATGCAATGACACAGCTCAACCATGTATTTACAATGTAGGCCATTGTTAAAAACCGTGAGAAATCAAAAGGAGATGTTGATAAACATAAATAACCTGACAACAGTTGGTGTTGTTCAACTTCTTTTGTGTTTGGATTCTGCAAGGTGTCTGGGGTTGAGTTTCTGCTCATATCATCTTTCTATCCTGTGCCTATATTAAAATAGGAAGGAATAATCTACAAATTTGTGATTTGCTGCGTCGGAAAAATTCTCAATGATAATTAGGCTTTGAAAAATGAAATTTTTATATGTTCTTATTCCTATTCAGTTTGGGCTGAGTATATCAGAATTTATGATTTGTACATGTACTCTTCATACGAGGTTTTACTGGGTGGTGCCATGTCAAACTTAAACTACAAAATTATTTACTTTCTGAAAAAATAAACAGAAAAGTTCTCTGGGGTCCTTGGCTGCTATTGATAAGTTTGATAGTTCCATTAGTAGAGAATGGTCTAGTAATACAGTGTGGAGACAATTATACCACACCAGCCAGCTTGTCTCATGGCATCTCTCAAAACTGTGACAATGTGTTTTTTATGTTATTACTGATGATGATAGCTTACTCAAAGTGATTCAGATATCATGTTTATGGGGTTTTTAACCTTTTTTCTTAATACTTTCTGATCTCTGCAGAAAGCTTCTGGTTCTACACTAAAAATCATGCCACGAGACTAAGAGAAGTGCTAGCCCCACAGCTGAAGTGAGCCTCAGTTTGCTTTAAGGTGTGTGATATTATTATTTTGCTGCAATGTTTTGTTTTATTTATTTATTTATTTTTTTGTGTTGAGGCGTAGGAGCCTTATAGAGATCGTTTTTATTCTTATCAAAGAAGAACAGGTTTAGCTGAAACTATTCAAACATGTCAACTAAATGATATTTTCCATAGCAGTTGGTGTTATGGATTTTCAACTCAAGGGGATAGTAGAATAGTACGAGATCCCCATCTTCATAAAAAATTTAATTTCGCTGTCCATGTCTGAAATAGCGGGACAATTTTTACACGTTTTGTGTAGGTCGCTACTTATGTGACAAGCAATTATGCTACCTTTGGACAATTAGAGTTATTGTCGCTGTTTACCGTCTGTGGCATTAGTTACAGGCAAAACTGATCATATAAAATGCATGAAAATGTCATTCTGATAAAGAAACAAAGCCATACAGAAAGAGGATTAGAAAAAAAACAGATACACTTTTGGTTGGTAGATTGTAATACCCAATTCAAATAGCCTCACATTAGATGTGAAGCTAGAGCTATAGTAATTAATAATGATTTCCATGAAGCTATAAAATTAATCGTAACTAGTCTTTTGGGGGAGGAATTCATAACTAATTATAAATTATTTTAACTTTTGTTATTCTACCAGAAGGTTTAATATTCAAACCGAATATGTTGCTGGTATATGTAGTAAGTACTCGGTATTTCAGAAGTAGGACATTACATGTATTATAGTTGTATCAGAGCCGACATTAACCGGAAGTGTGCGGGCTAAGTGCCACATGGAATTAAGTGTTACACATAACAAAGTACCTCACAAATATAGTGAGGGTCACCTCTTGAATCCGTGAGAGGCACCTTTAGTAGGGATGGTAATGGATGCGTCCACAGGCTAAATTTTGGCCCTCCATATATAAAATTTTGAATTAGAAAAATAAATTTTTTATTTTTAATTCAAAATTTTGTATAGGACAAGCCAAAATTTGACCCGTGGGCGCATCCATTACCATCCCTAACCTTTAGAATTCATGGGGTCACCTCTAGAATTCCACACCGCCTTGTGATGTGTTAACGTGTTACTATACCCCCTAACAAGGACCAATGTTTAAAATAACGATAACGGTAACATAACGTTTTGTCTCTGTTAGGTTATATAGCATATAGCATAACGCATAACGTAGATTATGCAATTATCTATTTATTTAATTAAAAATAAATATAAAACTATATAAAATAAATTTTATTAAATTAAAAATTCTAAAAGAAAATATAAAAAATATATCCCAGCATTAATTCTAAATTTCTAACAAGTTTCACAGTAATTCTCATATTTATCTTCATAAATTAAATTATATTCACACCCATAATTTCAGTAATCATCTAACTAAGAAAATAAGATTTCAAATTTATTTTCAATTATTATCAATATTGTAATTTATATTTTGTAATGCTCAATTTATGTTATTTTTAATTATTTATTTTATATTAGTTGAGAATTCAATTTAATTAGTAAATAAGAAATTTCAGTAATTGGAAAGGAATTATAACAAAAAAAAAAATTCAGTAATTGGAAAGAAATTATAATTAGTAAATAAGGATGTACAAATTAACAATACCACAAACTATCAAATATGCAAACAACAACCCGTCAAGTGAAAAAAAACCTACAACAATTCGCTAGCAATCAAAATAAATAATCAAAATCAATATAAAAACTATTTAAAAATTATTGTAATTAACGTAACATAACGTAAAATAACCTAAAAAAACGCAACGTTATGATGCATTGAGTTATTTTCGACTGTTAAATAACGTTGGTTTTATGTTAGGTTTCATAACGCAACATAATGGGTTTCATAACGCGTTATTTTTAACATTAACGAGGACATTAGATCCTAAAAGAGAGAGAAAATGTAATACCCAGTTCAAATAGTCCCACATCGGATATGAGACAAGAACTATAGTAGTTTATAATGATTCCATGAAGCCATAAGTAGTCTTAGCTAGATTTTTTGAGGGAGGAATTCGTGGCTTATTACAAATTGTTTTAAATCTTGTTATTCTAGCAGAGACTTCAGCATATCCAAAACTGGTACTTTTTTGTAGTAAATTTGTACATACTCGTATACTATATGTTGGAAGTGGAGTGTAACATAGCTCTTTTGCATACTTCGGAGGTATACAACACTACGTCTAAATGGATCTCTTTCCAGGTAATTTTCTTTTGTTGATTACAGCAGTTATGTACTTGTTTAAATGGATGCAATAAAGAATCAATTTCTAATGTTCCCTCATATATGAATATTAAAATTTTTAGTAATAAGAGAAACTTCTTTATTAGTATGCTTTCGAAATAATAGTGATGTACACTTATGCACATACTTGTTTAATATTGGAAAAGGAAACATTATGCATGTATACCCTCTTCTTCATTTATTCTTTGGGAAATTATTTCCATACCCAATTTCTTTTTTTATAACATTACTAAATAGTAAATTAAGATTGAGAAGAAACTACCGAATACGTAGCCCATGATATCTCTATATCTGATGAATCTCTGGCCATCAATCACATGGAATTCAGCCAACAGCCAGTTTGCATAAAATGCTAAGGCCCCTATAATTAAAAGCCCTGGAAGGCCCCATGTCCAGCCTAATGGGACCATTATCAAGTTTGAGAAGCTCAGCACATAGGCACAGTTGAACCCTGTCACCAACAAAAGTGCA